>UYWX01020839.1:1157-12669 GCA_900622495.1 Hydatigera taeniaeformis | reverse complement strand
TGAAGGAAAAATTGGAACGCTGATCCAAATCCAACTGCATAACAAAAGAGAGGGGAAAAACACAGTCCTGTGTGGAAGATTATTTAGCGCATTGTCGCGGCTGACATGCATGCAGTAAGGGTAGATTCGAACCGAAACTTTTAAGGATAGTTCACGACACCGCCGCCTTATTTGTTAAAAGTTTCTCAATGTCAGACCGAAATGGGACAAGTGTCAACCGCAGACATCGTTGTCAAATCGTTTGTTGTGACTCCCTCAGTCCAAAACAAATGCACTTCACCATCGCAGTCGAAGTTTATCACAAATAATAGAGACTGGGCTAAAGGTTGTAACAAGGTCGGTGCTCTTTCCGCTGCTATTAGCGCAGCACCCCGAGACCGTCATTTAGTAGGCATCAAGCAGGGATGAATACTTGATTTGTGGGCGATGAACAAAGGGGGGTTGGGTTTGGCTTGGTCCAAATGACGGCCAGACACACGGGTGGCCGGTAACTAACTTACCACGCTTTGATGTGATGGCCTACCATGATATAAACTAAGCTACTCTGGTAGATTTATTTCGTTGATTGGCCACTCAAGTATACCTAGGGGCGTCGCTTAGTGAAATAAGTCATGCGTCACTTTCATCCCAACGATGACTTAACAACTGTATTGTGGAGAAATGTAGGGCTAAAACGCAAAGCCCACTTCAAACCTGCACCTTGTCAAGAGCTTACAACAAGTAAAGGCAGTCCAATCGAATGCGGATGAGTTGAGTCGATCATAAGACAAGTGGGAAACCTATAAACACCACAAACATAGTCGAGCATCAGCATTTCCCAGTCGCTTTTTGATAGGAGTGCCTTCTTACTCAGTGGTTCTGCTATGCAGCTTCGCATCATTTAACCTATGAGATGCCTCTTACCACCACCGAATGGCCTTTCCTCCCAAAACTCATAAATGTATACTTTTGATCGCCTAACTGCTGCATCTCGGCAATAACAGTCCCCAAGAAAGCACATTCGGAAAGGATCAACTTTCGTATGCTTTTCGCTGCCTAGGCCAAACAAAATCACCAAAATGCAATTTCTTCTGGACTGCTAAATTTTTTACAAACCTGCAATGCGATGATTTTGGACCTCCGAGTTTGTTTTAAGGCTAACAAAGTGGGGAGGCATATCGAATCCATGCAAGTTCCCTCTCCCATTTTTGTCATGCCAAACGTCTGGATGGCAAATACTTGACAACGATTGCTAAACCATGTATGGCTACGCACTGATTTAAATGTCACTTTCTGTTGGAAAATTAAACCACGATTCGCACCATTCAATCGCATAGTAGGAAGCAAGTGTGGCTGGTGGTGCTACTACTTCTAGCCTGGTCTCCGTCGTCGGCAATAAACTTCTGCCACGTGAATAGTAGTGCATTCATTTCAGACGGGAGAACCTCTCACCTCTCCAAAGCACAAGGGCTGAGGATGACGTCGGCGGTGTGGCGAACTGTTAACAACCAAAGCGACAGAGCCAGTTAGCATTTCAAAAAGTTTAGCTTTGCACATGTCCTTACCACCGCCTCCTCTGATACGCATTCTGTTTCTGACGAGTGTTCCAATTTTTCTGGTGATGGACACAATGGATGGTGAACAGAACTTCTCTCTCCCTCATCCCAGCATTCACACTGAATGTAACTGCACATCCAGTTGAGTCTGCCATGAGGGTCATGTCATGGTTACACACCTCATGGCAGCTGGTGACTGGCTCAGTCGACTCGTGTATTGTTTCCTTGCAGCATCGAATGCGCAATGGTAGTGGGTGCGGGCCATGCACCGAGGGCAGCATCGAGGACGTGGTTCAAGAAGGAGGGAGGAACAGTGCAGTGCTTTGTTGATGTGACCACCTGTGTGCTGGGCGGTGACATTGGCCCTCATCCTGCTCCCAGGTACGTGGGCTGGTCTTCGGGTCTGACCTAACCCAATCCCTCTTCCCTCTGCCTAAAGTCATGCATTCAACTCTGCCTAATGACTTCTACCAACAAATAGCAAGTCTTGGGCCATTGCGAATGGTTTCAATCTGAGGAGCTGCAACCTCATCCGTAGGGCACAAATTCCACCTCAAGTGGATTCCAGGCGTCAGCAGTAACACCTTTGCATTGATGATGCAAGACTACGACACAGTTGATACCGTTTGTAATATCGTCATCCGCGCGAGGCATTCAAGTCCACTAACGCAGTGCTACAATGCCCAGAGTGTTGAATGCAACTGGAGCCACAGTCAAACTGGCTGTCTTTTGGTGGAGACAAGTGACTTGCGTTGCCAACACCCCTTAGCTTCTGTGACCGTCCTCGGCTTGCGCCACCACTATAACAACCCACTCAATCTGCTCTAAAGTGGGGCCACGAAAGTACAGGAGAGGTGGGAATTGTGAAATTGATGCAAGCTTGAGTCCTTAACGCCAAATTGCCTTGTCTTTAAATGCCTCATCATTGCTACTTCATTGATGCCGCCTACAAGAGGATCGGGACGTATTATTTGTCAAAGTTTGGTTGTTTCCCTCGGGAAATGCTGCATCATGGTTGCACAAAGGGGTGGTCGACTCACCTGTCAACTACACTTTTTGCCATTCAAGCAAATTCAGCACGAGTTTGCGATTACAAAGGAACACGCCTTCATGAATTCCTATTCTAAACTCGCTTTACTCTGCAGAACTCAAGCTGCCATCAGGGCCTTTCCAGTCCCAATCACTGCTCTGACTAGAACTTGGAGTAATTTAATAAAATATCACCTTATCCCCGCTCAAGCGAATGCAGCCGAACCGCAGGGGATGAAGGTAGCATGCTGAACAATTTGAAATGGGTTGTGCTGCCTCAGTATGTCCTTAGGGTTCACCATAAAAGTTGCCCTGCGTCATTCAATTGCTCCTCTTCAAGTTTGCGCGCAAGCATTTCAACCTCCCGTGACACTTTTGTCGGCCTTCCAACAAATGACACTTTTAAGAAATTTAAGTTGGTCGACCCGCGTGCTTGAGGAATGCGTTGACCGCATTCGCAGAAGTGCCTCCGTTTCGTCTCCACTTGTCGATTGCTAAGCTGAACAAAAATACTTTCATTGCATTTTTTTAAAGGAATTTGTGCCACCACATTTATGAAAAATATGGTACCAGCATCGCGGTTAGATAAAACGTCCAGTCCGTAAGTAAAGTTGGTGATCAGACTTTGCTGCTACTAACTGAACATCTTTGATACATTTTTGATTTGTTCAGAAAAGGGAAGATATTATTAAAGTCTTTAAAAGACCTACAAATGTGTGGTCAAAATTGATGAGTTTAACGAAGATTCGAAGGACTCTGCCTCCAAGATTCGCCAGCCGCGTCAGTTGTTCGCACCCACTTAAGACACTCGCATTCCAACGAAATGTGAACGATTTGATTTTTTTCTCTCCGTACATTTTGCCTTAATTGTCTTCAAAAATATTCTCGTTTTAAAAATTAGCATTTCAAGAACGATCAGACGACCCTCTCTTGTCGGCACTCAGGGCATTCTTGTTCTCTTTTTTTTAATTTAACAAATTTTGCGTCCTCTCTTGCCGTCAAGAAGACGAGAACGAACGCAGTTGACAACAACTTCAATGACTTGGCAACACCGAAAAGTCCATGCTGTAGGTAGAATCGCAAGGACGTGCCTGTGACGATTGAAAATACACCTTTCTACGGTTAAACGTCAGTTCAAACACTGCTGCAAGAAGTATGGAAGGCATTGCAACCGATGTCCACCTTCTCGTGCCACACGCCTCACCCCAACACACAATGCAAGGAGTCGCATCCTCAAATGTCGGCATTGCTTAGGTCGTAGGCTTCCTTTGTGTCAACAGAATAGAGCATTTAAGGCCTAAACTCTCCTGTCTGCATGTCACTGAATTGCGCAGGTATGAGGAGAGCATTGTGATTTGAGGATTTGCCGAGGAAAAAAAAGCTTCATAAGACGTTATTTGTGGTCAATTCATTGTAGGAGCGCTTCTGTGACCTCCCTTGGACGGCCTCTTCACTGACCCTCGTACGCATCGTTGCAAGTACTTCTGACATTGCACTAATTAAGGCCTTTTTTGCTATTAAACATTGCTTCTCTTCTGACTTCATTGTGTGGTCTCTTCGTCAGCCTACAGAAGGTTTTTGTTCTTGATTAGTGATTGAAGGCAACTCACTTTTGACTGCTACAAAAGCTCCGAATTTTAAAATTCAGTGAATGCGATTTACCTCTTTAATCAAGAGTGAAGATGAGGTCGGATTTTGGTACCAATGAACCATTTCTTACAAATGTAGCCACTAATGAATGACAAAGGAGTGAGTGAAATCCTGACGGTGATTGGGTCGGAGTTTTATGATGACAACCTTGGTAAAACACCGTGTATACACAAAAAATTTACTGTTTTCAAATGACAAGTGTTACAGTTGTGCCAACGAGTGAACAAAATAGTCACATAAAAAGGCAAGAAATTGGAGCGTCAGATCTCAAAGCAGTTGAAAGAGTGTCCGAATTGCACATTAAAGGACAAAATTGTGGAAGGAAAAGGTAAAGTAAGCATAAAAGTTAAAGTTTTGTGCGTAAATTTCCAAGTACAAGAAATGATGAAATTTAAAGTAGCAAACGCAATTACAAACGAACATTCAAACTGCAAAATGAGTTTATTAAAGACAAACAAACTTTGGCTAAACTTACTCTTGCACTCCTCCACCTCCGGCGCCTCCCCTGTGACATTAAGGAAAACTTGTGACCACCTTACGAATATTTCATTGTCAAACCGGTCCTTAGTAAAATATGGATTTCAAAATTACGCGTATTTCTTTACAAAATAACCGTCATTTTACACGAAAATAATGAGGGAGCACATTTCTATGGAATGGGGTTTACCTTCGCGAATCCAGTCGAGGGTGACTGATACGTTGTTGCGACCATAGCCCAAGGAGCATGTCGAAAATTCCACACCCTCAGGCCGAGAAACGGTCGTCCTGATTGTGACTCGATTGTTAGCCGCATCGATTGCCAAAATGTCTACAACCGGATCGGAGGACAGCGAGGTGGTCCTCTTAGTGGTGCATTTTTGCCTAACTCGCCTACACTTACTGCAATCTGTTTCGTGCATTCCTTCCTCTTTACCATTCCACATGCACAGCAGAACCCTGTCCATTCGGAGCTCAAGCTGATAGGTAAATTTAAACAGGTTAGCAAAAAAGTGTTTTGTTTTTCTGCCTCGTTTTAACTAGTAAATAGGCTGCAATATGTTAACAGCATTTATCCTTTGTGTAACATTGAAATGCTTTTTTTTTCTGGCTGCTGCAAAGCGTACGCCAACCTGACTAGTTAGTGTGGTTCCAGAGATTGCGAATTCAATTTCCTCTTTGTCTTTTCCCTTGAGAAATCGGTTGAGAGGCATGGTAGGCTCCACAATCACGTCACCTAACAATTGTTTAAAGCCAAATTCAGTAGTATTTGAGCATTTTTAATTAAAAGAGTAGAGCAATCTGCCCAAGAAATGTGTCAAATACTCAAAATGCCACAAGTTAATCCTGTTGTCGTCGCCTGTGCCTTGCAAGAAACCTTTCCTGTGAGTAATCATATTGACATAGATATAATAAAAGTGAATAAGAAGACGGCATGAGCAAATAAATTTGGTATTCTTTATCACAAAGGCATTTCTTTGAAAGCACTGAACTGCTGTAATAAGGAAATTTTTACCTTCCACTAAGGGTGAAAATTGACACTGCGGAGCAAAATAAACTGTGTATGACACTCGAACACCACCCACTCGCAGAAACTTGTAGTCCGAGGAATTAAACAGAGTGATGCTTAAAAGACCTGTAAATAAGAAGGTTTGTAGATGCTGTGCCAGGAGTGGCATTGAAACATTACCACTTCATGTGTGGTCGACTTCGCTCACCGTCGGAATGCACACACGGTCGACCCAGGACGGTTTTGTTCCAAACGCACTCTCCCTCAACCAGATCCAAGCGTACCAATTTAGCATTAATTTTTACAATTTCACAGTCCTTTAAGGGAGGAAAATGGACTGATGAGGACAAAAAGTAGGCTAGAGTATTAAAAAAATAACAATTTAAGGCAAGTAGAGTGCAAACTGTTACTCGGATTGAATGCCAGAATGAGATCCTAGAAACCATGCAGTTTAAAACGGCGACTGGGCAAAGAGGTAGACCCTAGGGTTGCGTCTGCCTGAAGAAATATATATTATTTTCAAGTATGATCGAAAAACCTATTCACATTGAGGTCCCAAAGCTGTCATATGAATGACAAGCTACTTACACATGGCATTTCCATCCTCACAAAGTTAAACGCATGCAAGCAGTCTTCTCAGTGCTTTACAAACGTCTAATTGAGTATTCGCAAAAAAAAAATTGGGAATTAGGCGATGGCAACAAAAAGAGGTTTCGCTGCACCACTTACGAGAAGGCTGCTTACTCGAAACAGCATCGGTCCGACTCTGCCCACCGCAGCGGTCACAACACGTGAGCCCAACAGATCGGGATGAGTCGCCTCACCTAATAACAAAAGCATTCTTTTCTCCAGTCAGCCGAAGCTACAACTCTCAGGCTATTTGGGAAGAACATTTTACTAATTCTGATTAAATCAGATCTCTGGCATAAAGTGTAAAAGGTGGTGATGTTAGTAGTTCCGCCGCATTGAGGGGATTAGAAAACTCACAGTTGCTTGTCTTAAAAAGAAAGACAAAAAGGAAGAAGGTTTTAATCATTTTGCTACACGCCCTCGGACATAGTCACTCCTTAAATAGTCCTCCATAAATAAAGTGCAGGGAAATGTGATTGGCGCTTTCAAAGCCTTCCACCAATACAAATTGCAGAAGTCAAGAAGTTGGAATGCAAAAATGTGGAAGTTTTATTTTAAAGCCTTTCATTTACTCCTTCCACATTCTCATTAGCTCTGGTAAAGGCTGCGGCATAATGCAGAGAAAGGGAGCTGTTGAATGCGTGCGTAATGCCATCCACCGACAGCTTTTATCAGTTGAGGATTCACTCGCAACAAAATTTAGTTGCATTGTGATGCATAGCACACCTGATAGGCCTTCTTGAAAGCATTTGAAAACCTACATCCTTCGGCACCAACATGGACCCAAAGCCTACAGGCGATTTGTAATATTTGCAAACAAAAAAATCATAAGCTACATTGTAAAATACGACAACTGTGGTTTTTTTGTGTGCATATATGTTTAGTAGCTGGGATTGTAAGGCCTCTGGACTTCGCATTTGACTGAAGGTGTTAAGTGGAGTTGAGTGCTTACATTTGAGGAAAAGGGAAAGTGGTCAGGATTTGGCCCGACCTGAAGGTCAATCTGTACATATTAGAGGGCGATGAAGACCAAAGTGACCGCCAGAGGTAGAGATAGTCGAACCAACAAATTACTGCATCGCTCCTTTCCTCTTTCAATCGACGTCGCAGAGGCTACCCTCGGTTTACCTCCCGTGCCAGACATCATAACGAATTTGATGGCACAAGGAAACATCTTCAAGTCACTCACACCAGTCATCAACTGCTGTGAGAGTAGGGAACTGTACTTCACCCTCTCAGCGGCTTCAACTGGATCTGGACCTACAGACATCCGAGGAGGAAACATTCTGATGACCATCAGACCTCGAAACACTTCCCTACAACAGATGCGTATCGGGGAACCTTGTTTGAAACGAGGGCCAGAAGTATGTCAACGTTCACATCTATGCGTGGGTACAGCTGGAGACTCTTTAGTTCTAAACTTATGCAAATAGCTTGTGGCCGTGCCTCTTCAACTGTCAACAGTTTGCCAGTGGAACACGAGATTAGAACGGATGCCACACGCAGACCCCATCCTCAGCCCTTCTGATGGAGAGAGGTGGAAAATTCCTCCTGCCAAAATGCATGCGCATAATTTGTGCTGCAAAAGTTTATCACAGACGGCGGAGGCTATGACTAAAGTGGTAACAAAGTTGGGTTTGCTTACCGCCACCATCAGGGTAATGTGTTGAGACTACTACTATTTAATTATCAGCGACGTTAGATGTGGCTAACGTCCTGCAGCTATGACCTCACCCAAAGTCCAATCCGCCCAGCCATGGGCAAGATGACAACTTCAGTGACTACCTTTCATGCAAGTCGTCAAAAAAAAACAACTATTACGTTGACTTTGAATGTATTAGTTGAATTTTGTATTGCAGTTAATTAAACAAGACGGAGTGCATTGAATTAAGAAAGTGGAGGTCAAATGCATCGGTGTCTCCTATCAAACCGAATGTTCCAATATGCCTCGGCTTGTCTGATCACTGTCACTTTTGATTGTTGTGCGCTCCACGGGTACGAAACTGTGAGCACGATAGCTAACAAACAATTTCACACGATCTCATTGCCATGATGTTGTGATGTCGTCAGGTATCACATTCCTCTTCTCCAGTATAAAGTGAGCTCGTAATTTTCATGCGATTATTGAAGCTTCGTTAAGTGCGGCGTGAGTGAAGCGAATAAGTTTAGCTTCACTGATTTCCTTCTTGAGTGCCACTGGCAATCACCTCACGCGGTGTAATGGCGCAAACGCTCCCAACGTCCGTCCATTTATCCACATTTGTAAGTCACTACCGCCAATGTGAATTAAGATGCATCAACTCAGTTGACAAAGGCAGTTTCCTGTCAAATGCCGAAAATTTTATTTGTAATACACATTAGATGTTGTAAAGGGTGTCATTAGAGAATGAGATGTGAATTAAATTAGAACGCCGATGGACTCCATCCGCGGACCATTATGGACACCGCCTTCCCTTCCTCCTCCTACCAAAGCTGTCATAAACAAGCAGTCAGGAGGGAGTTGGACGATGTTGATCGAGAGGCTACGTGTTGCCAGATTTTAAGGTGATCAACATTAAACCTGTGGCACACATCCCCAAACAATTTGTTTATTCGTCTCCTTATTAAATGTACGCGTTTTGATACTTTTTACTTGTTCATTTAACTCACACTTTAAAGGACAGTGCAGTCGCTTATCAACTGACACTTATTCATTATTTAGTGGAAATTTTATTTGAACTGTTATAGGAAGTGCAAATTCCATCACCATGCGCGATTAACGCTGTTGTGAACAAATAAATCGACAGTTAAATTGACCTGCTACACTACTTCATGACAAAATTTTTTAGTGCCACATCGTGGACGTCATCGACATAATAGTACTTTTATTTACTAATTAGAAATTTGTTTTGCAGTACTTCATTGTCAGTGGTGCTCCAAAAGATTGTGCTTTGTGTACTCATCGGTGCTGAAATCTGAGAGACTGTGGAGGAGAACAGAAGTGGCCTATCTAATTCGGCCTCTGCAAATCGGTCAGCGTAAAGTGACAACCAGGTAGATCAGATCTGAGAGGGTAATGAATGTCCTGCACCACCTTATGTCGGCTACAATTGCCAAATCAGACGCTCTCCATGAGAGCCGAGAAGCAGGTAGATGCTTCTGGAGGCGGCGCTGCACAGTGACGAGGTCGACGAACGTTCCTCCTTCCTGTAACAGGAAGAAACGAGATAGCAGGTGGAAGTACCTACACGCGGTACTCGACGCCTATCAGTGCCTCCGCTTTTCGCAATCTCTAGTTGGTCGATTTGCATGTTCGAGGAATGCGTCGACCACACTCGCGAAAGTACTTCGGTCTTGTCTCCTCTTGTGGACTATTGTACTAAGCAACATTACTCCCGTTCAGTTTTGAGGGTTTTATGATGCGACGTTTTGGTAATGTGGGTAGACATTTGTGGAAAATAGTTACCATCTGTCTATTCAGGTAATGTTGATCTGTGTTGCGGGAGGACTTCCGATATGCAGACATGCTAATGCTGATTAATTGTTCATCCAACTGAAGCCTCAAAGGCTAATTCACAGTGTTTGCAATAGTCAATTGTAATACGTTATTGATGTTACCACCTGATGTCTAGCGGTTGCCTTACGATTCGTCTGGCCCTTGGACACGTGGGCCGGCCTTCGAGGCAAGCTCGAGCTTAATCCCTTTGTTCCCCCTAGAATACGTGCATTCAGCTCTACTTAATGCCTTCTTCCACCTGGTGGAAGGTCTTGAGACGCTACATGGATGGCAACGGAAAGCGAATCCAACATCTTGTAACTGCTTCATTCCTAGTATATACCGTTTGTTGCATCACCTACGGGGTGGAGGAATCGCATTTGCACCAGTTGCAGAGAATATCTGAAGTCTTCACAACACAAGACTTGCGAATGATGCCTGCGTTTGGCCATTAACAACTCGAACGACACCACCATTAACTATCTGGAAATGTTTTATGTAGATTCTTCTCCTTACATACAGGACTATGTATGATCCCCTTTTCTCTGTGACACATCAGTTTTAGACCCGAGTTCCTCCGTCTCGTTCTGTAATGACTTGATGATCAACAGATGCATGCAGCACTGAATCCGGCTGTCCGACCAAAGGTAGCTCCAGGTCCATTTGGAAGCGCTAAGGCGACCAAGCTCCGTTCCTCAAACTCATGGTAACAGTCAGTTTGAGTGTCTGGCTCGTGGGTGCTTTCTCGCAGTACCGAATATGTTGTGATGACCGGCAGGAGAGGCGTACCAAGAGAGAGTCGAGGACGTCACTGAAAAGAAGAGAGGGAGAGTGACTACCTTACGTCTGATGGTCACTTTAGAATTCGTCTGGACCTTGGACGCATAGGCTGGCCTTCGAGCAGGCTCAGGCCCGATCCCTTTGTCCTTCCCAGAATACATGTATTCAACTCCACCTAAGCAGAGGGAAGTTTTGGGACATTACATCCATCAAAAGGTGATTATCCTCTACTTGTCCTTTATTCTGTGTAAATTTTATTCGAAATTTTACAGGAAACGCACATTTTATTGCCACACGGGATGAACGCTGTTGTGAACAAAGAACCGGCAGTTACTTAACGCATGACAAACAGCGTTAATTTGACTTTGGTGGTAAGGACAATTGCTACTCCACTGTACTGTTTCGTGGCATTCGTGCGTACACAAAATTGACCTGTAAAATGATTGTTAACATGGTGATGAACTAAAATTGTTCAAAAGGAGGTAAAGCTGTTGCCTTCTTGCATTGAAGTTCTTTTCTACAACGCAAACAACTTTACAATTCTTGCTAAACTAACTGTCCAACATATGGGCTGTCAAGAATGTGGGCTGATGACATTGATACATGTTTGCCGCCCTTCTTGTTTATCCTTAGAAAGGCCTTAATCATATAAACTCTGGAGGAAATGACTTTTCTTTACACTACTCACTTGAGTACCGCGTTGTAAAACTGCAGTCGGACTAATTATTTGGTTATGCGCATTTATTTTTGTCGGTAGGAGGTGTTCAGCCATTGATATCACCAGAACTTTGACTTAACTTACCTTCACCTTTCAGCCGTTCTATTTTGTTCCTCCTACCGAGAGGAAGTTGGAGGCAAAGCAGAGAAGACGGACTGAGGAGAGGTGAATATGCCGTAATGCTGTCCACTTTGCAGTAGTGAAGCATA
>UYWX01020838.1:5785-16156 GCA_900622495.1 Hydatigera taeniaeformis | reverse complement strand
AACACTGATGGCGATCGTTGAAAAGAGGCGGGAGCTGTTTCACAGGCAACTTTAACATTCATGGTCTGATAATACACCTCCACCGTATGGCCCTACCAGAGAGGCAGGCCATTGACTAATAACCATTCTGTGTACACCAGCACCGTCCATTCTGACCTGGTAGCTTTTCATCTTCCAGTGTGATAAAGTGTTGGTGAATACCGTCTCCCTGTTTATTCTGTTATCACATATATTTAAAGTCATACACTAGTCTGGTATGTCAATGGGTCGGTGGATGACCCTTGGCATGCCTGTTCGCAGTGTTTATGGACTTATACAAGCGCTCTCGCCCTTGTACACCTTAATTTGCCGCAAAGACGGTTGAAAGCTATTCATCCAGGGCCCGACAACTCCATAAAACGGTCATTTTCACATTTTACAATTCTCTATAAAATTTTTCTTGATCAATAAACAGACTTCCTTCGGATAATGTAAGGTGGAGACAAATGTGACAACAGCTTTCTTCCCGGATTCTTTACCGTGAGAATGCTATGAAGACAGGCCATGAGGCATGGAAATTGTGACTTGCACATCTATTATGGGTACATAAAGACCCAAATCTGTCCCATCCTCCATTCCTCAATTGGTAAACATTCGTTGATTGATTATCATTCCACTTTCTTAGTCACCCTCTCGACTGTTTTTCACTCACTGGTCAGGACAATTAGCAATGAAAGGGCAAAACCTGAAAAACCCCTTTACTGAGATGAAGATATGGGAGGAATATCAACTTCTACAGTTGCGGGTATCAGAATGGTGAAGAATAGGTGAAAAGAACTCGTTTAGGTATAATTGTTTGTTTACTCTCCTCGACGTGCTAGAAAAAGATATACAAAAAATGCATTTTTAGTTCTTGTAATGATTAGTGAGCGTTGAAATCCTAAAAAATAGGAATCTATTGCAAATTTTCGAATATGTCAGCGAGATCTCTGTGATTAGTACGTTCTCTGCATAATTACTCCAAATACAAAGGTGTGCTTCGGTATTCTTAGGTTCACTTGGGATGAGTAGTATTTGGTTGCATTTGGAAGGAGAATAATGAACGCTGTCAAGACTGTACCAGCCATCGATGTGTGTCGTTTGAATTCTTGGCTCGCTTATAATAGCCGATCCAAACGCTACGTTTGTAGCTCTCCGCTTTCAATGAAAATAATTATGAGGTTTTACTGAGCTAAAGAACTTCTAGAACAGTACAACTGAATGGAGTACAGTTTTGTCTTCATTAATGCATCGCTAACAAAAAACAAAACATGTTGTATTTGGATGCCCTAATGATAGCTGCAAATATTCCTTGGCCAGGCTTACGTGCTCGATAACATTCCACAGCGGTTATTTTTTTGGCATGAAGCAGAAATTTACATCGTAAGAAATATTGCTACCCTTATGGACTCTGCTTTACCTTCCTTGTGTCAGGTTCGTGGGTCCGATTTGAGCAAGCGGATGCTCAGCTTCTGCTGGTGCCCCTTGGTCCCACCGCAAAATAATAAATGTTTTACTTATTCACCTTCAACCATTAAAGTTAGCTAATACCTTAATTTGTCGAATCGACTTTTGCCGCTGAGTGTCATTTTACCAAGACCTAATGGTTTTGTACACATGACTTGCTGCATTTGGGCGTTTAATCGTCCAAAATTAGATCACCTAAATGAATGCTGGTCTGCAAACCTTACGTCCTCACATTCCTACTCCTCTAAACGAATACGCGTAACTTTGGGCTTATTAAATTGTAACGCCTAAGTCTTTATTCTGTCAATTTATGGTTTCCTTATGCACGATTTGTAGAAAATAGTGCATTATGATGATTAGTATTGTATCTTTGCGCCAAAGTTGACCTGCACTTCACCATTTTCGAAAATGACTACGCAAGTTGCACAAGTCACTGCACCGAATAATGCCAGATTTAGTGCCTACTTTTTGGTCGCCCTGTCATTCTGACAAGTCACCAATACTCCTACGGCACGTAAACATTATTTTGATTTTTTTTGGATCCAACTCCGCTCGCCCACTTCTCTAGACGGATTATGCGCATTTTCAAATGTGTTTGAAGGTGGGAGAGGAGGAGCAAATTCCATAGTTAAATTTCACCCAAACGCAAATCGAATTTTGCAGCTTTAAGGGCCAGAATTTGGTGAAGTTATTTTCTTTCTATAATTATTCTGTGCCACACAAAGCTGCATGAGAATGTTCTTTGCATGTGAAAATTAATTTCTTGCCACCATGGCATGCCGTGTTTACGGTCTACGACTTATGTTCCTTGTGCCGTCACTGTGCAAATGGTAACTCAATTTAAATCCGTTTATCAGATCTTAGATGAAATTGGTTAATCAAAGTTAAATCTAGACCCTACTAATACGGTGAATCGTGCGATGTGTGCAGTTGTGTTTATATTTGTACCAAGGACACTAATTTATATCCGCTGAACAACATTGCAAGGCAATCAACGACCACCATAACTGGGAAAACTAAGAGATCTAAATGAGGAGTTGCGAAAGGGGAGGACAACAGCAATTAGGTGCCATTGAACGAATGATCGAATGGAAAACTTGCAGCTACTAATAATCAGCATTACCGATCATTGTCAACACGTATTCCCTCCGCACTTTAAGTATGCGTCATTGGTGCCGATTTCGTTGGTTATTTTTATTGAATTGGTGGAAATAAACAGTTCCGCTCTCGCACCTCTGCTGGAAGGGATGGGGTCCCGGTCATGTTGACGATTTCACAACTTTTCTTATGTACACTGCTTTCAAATTGCGTTTAACTTATTCTTCTTGGGAATCTTCAGACGATACTTTGGAGAAAAAAATCAGACTTGCTTTTATGGGAAAGGCGCTAACATAACGCAAGGAGGTGGCGCGTATTACGACTTTCTCGGCCTTTTGTTTTACAGAACTGCAAAGTTTAAAATGCGACAACGTTGGACATGGTTGAAGCAGAACTGTTAAGACTACTAGTTTGAAGTATGTGAACAGATGACATATCCCTTACTTTCTTTATTAGCTAGGTAAAATATCGGTGGCACATTTAAATAGCAATGCAGTGGGAATGCAGAGAATGGAAAGTAATAGGAAGTCTTGGCCCACGGAACAAATTTGATTCCGTCCTTTAGTACACCATATTACTTTTATTCTTCTTGACGAACCCGTCTCTCTCTCTCTGTTGTTGTTCCCAAACAGGAAGAAACTGGAGACCCAACTATGTTTTAAAGTGATTCAATAATGCTTATCCAAACTTCTTCTTGTATGAATGTAACTTCAACTACCTGTCCTTGATTTTGTGGACATTTTTTGTACATCGCCGACTACCTCACGATAGACTGACAGAAGCAGGCTCCAATTTTTGTTTAAGCTTTTGCCCTAAACTCAAAGACTCTTAGGGCTCAACTTTTGAACATCTGCTAAGCAGCAGCATCTTTTTCGGACTGCATGTTTTAACAATTTAGCTCTTTTTGTTTTTCGACATTGTTTTCCCAGCTACGTATATAATGTACAATTCCCCATCCACCTTTCGGAGATAAACTAATTTTTATGGAAATCGTGCACGATGAAGTGATACACCGAGTTAAGGCCTTAAAATAAATGCTTAGTGTTCTTTTTACGGCGATGAGTGTCATGTTCCTCTGCTTTTGTCATATTTAGGCCATAGAACTCCTGGACTACGGTGGATGGTCTTGTCCCTTGGAAAACGGGAAAAGTTAAATTAGCTAGATTGTACTTTTCCAAAAATTACTGTTTTAAAACAGTGGTACTGTCTAACAACACAAAAAATATGGGAAATTTCGAAAAATTCCTGCCTTTGACGATTCCTTTGCATAATTAATGACTTTGTTGTTAGGAAATCGTGTTCACTGATGGGGGAACGCAAAGTTCTGGCCCAACAAGATCAAGGCAAAGGGACATTTTTGATCCTGTGATCCCAAGTCCCGCCAACTACCACCTGCGTAAACACTAGTGGAAATGTATGCACTTGGAATCTTCGCCAACTTCATGTTCCTTAAATTTTGATTAGCGGTACACATGTCTCATTAACCAACGTTTGACTTTTGACTATTGTTGTTCAGCTTTATGCAATGTCAGGAGGACAGTAATAAGGTTGCGACCCATTCGTGTGCAAAAAGAAAATTAAAGGGGCAGGTTGACCACCGGATTTTTGCGAAATCGACTCCTCTATTCTGTTTACACTTACTAAATCGCTTAATTTGTTTTATGATTCAACTTAACGGCTGTTTCGTGAACATTGACAAGAGGTGGTTGCTACTATTGCAAGCCGATTCGATGTCTACACTACTATCGGCGGGAGCGGCTAAACCGCAAGGCAAAAGAATTTAGAATTCTATGAAAAAATCTGGTCATTTCACTCATAGCAATTTCGCCACTCTCTACAATGAATGTGCTACGATCGTACCGATTATAGAATGGAAAGCGAAGGCATGCAAAAGCTGTGATGTAGGGTGATACAAGTGACACCCCACGTCGCCCATAATAAGGTGTTTTGTGCTAGTCAAAGGCACGGACAAATAAGCTCATTTGCGTCGTTGAGGCATGAAGTCAAAAGGAAAATAAGAACATCCAGCTCACTTTTATGCATCCTCAAAACCTAAAGCAAACTTAACTTACTATTCCCAACTCAAACAAATTAAAGGCTTTCTTAAGGTCTTTATCTTTTATGCCGCAACAGTTCTGGAGACGCCAATGGTATTAAGTTGACTCGAAAAGGTAAAATGTTACTACTCTACATATACATCGGGATACGTCTTTATCTATTGTATAGCTAACTACCATCCAGTAGAATGACAGGTCATATACTTCATGGCTGACTTAAAATAGCTTGATAAATGGAAATCTTAGTAGTCTCGACCCCTTTTGGATTTGCATTGAAGGGTGTTGTATTAGTAAAGGATATTTGAGGTAAAATTGTTGTGGTCAACAGTGTGTTATGGAATGAAGAAGTAAAGAAGTCATGATGACTTACTGCAAAGTACTTTAAGGTCTGTTGACCAAAACCTACAACCTACGTCTCTGTTTTATTTAGACAAAGCCCAGTTGCCAGCTGTTAACCTTCTACTGTGTTGTTCACATCAGCTTGGAATAATTGGTTTCATTGTTACTGCTTCCGTCTCGCCTTAAGAACGAAACCCTTTAGTTAGCAGGTGGCCTTTTGACATCCCATCCGTGATCAGAAGTGCTGAAATATGCGAGGCGATTTGTAATTTTACGGTCTCTGAACACGATGTAATTTAACATGGCTGCTATTTTGACAAAAAATGTGTAAACAGAAAGGTGACTTTCGTTTTCAAGAGGCACGTAGGCCTTCCTTATAAGGCGTGATAAATATATTTCATAATGAGAAAACAAAAATATTGTCACAAGGTTTGTTTGTTGGTGTAAAATTGGCTGTTCATATGTACTTCTGGACAGATTAAAAGTTAAGAATAGTTTCTTTTTTAATGCATTTTTTTCTGAAAATACCTCCGAGTTTCTTTTTCCTTATGCACTGATCATAACAAAGCCGATTTTTTAACCCAGCTGAGCTAGACTTATGCCGGAACGGTACTTATAATCTGCTCAAAGATAAATCGTCACTGGTTAAAGTTTCAAAGTGTCGGGCAAGAACCGAGCAATGATTCTACTTTCCATTGAAAGCAAGAGCTTTAAATATCTCAAGCAATTTTATTCACAGCAAGGTACAAGGAGCACCAAACTGCGGGCTCAGCTGGGCTTTCAAATGGGATTATGTTCTTTTTTCCAAATCCTTAATTAATGTAAGTAGTGCCAAAACTCGACCACTGTTTTAGAAGTGATGAAGGTGAAGAAAGCGAAATCAGCAGCCATTTTGGTGTTCACCTACAGATATGAACCCTTTTTATTGTTTTACGAAGTCGTGGAATACTTTACTGATATAGGGGTTTTTAATGTAACTTCATGATTCACAAAATGTATGCTTCTTGCATTGTCCAGAGTTCAGTATCTTTGAGAATTAAAAATGCATGCCTGATGACTGTGCTCAAATGATAGTTGTGGTAGGAAATGAGATTAGCATTGCACATATGAAGTGTTGAAGTGCTTTGCCAACAGTGATACCACCACCACCACCACCACCCCACTGTATTTGAGTGCTCTTCTGCGCGAAGAAGAAACGTGCAGTAGAGTGAATCTCGACTCACAGAACACTTCTTTCTCCTTCATTAGCCCATTTGTGATAGGAATGACTAACAAATAGTACTATTCAATAATTTCCGAGCCTAAAGACTATTTTTATGTAATGACTTTTAAGCACTAAAGAGTCTCCTTTTCGTTAAGATCGTGTGTATCTCATTGTCTTAAAAACCTTTAGGATTTATCTAGGATCTAACTCCGGCTACTGGAACAACGATGACTCACTTTTTTCTGCATTTTACGAAGTCTGCATTTACCAGAGGCCCAGTGGATGTATGAAGCCCCCTTTCTTCCTGATGACGACACCAAAAAGGGATTTTTTTGGGTTTCTCGTGTCTCTGACTAATAGTCTTTAATTGCGCAAAAAGTGTGTTACGCGCGTGTTTTTGGTCACTCGGTGCCTCTGTGATGAATCACCATTTTGGCGTACCACTATGTCCCTTCCGTACTTTGACAGGAGGGGTGGGAAATATCATCGAAAGTGTTCATGCCTTACCTTGCACATCTCATCCCATTCTGTTCGATCTCTTTTGATTCTTACGCTAATCGTCCGCCTACAAGCAGCCCTTGACAGCGGGTTCATGTACAAACATAAAATTGACATGTATTCAGAAGGTAGCGATGATGCACTGTCTCTTCGGCTGTTACTTGATGTGCCAAAATTTTTGACATTGACTCCCAACGTATGACATAAGGTATTTTGTGACTTGCTTAAACCCATTTGAATGACAAACTCTACTAGGATTATTATAAGAAGGCCGAAGAATGCGTTTGTTCAACGGGTTCTAATGAGAGGCGAGATCGCATCACTTCAGAAAACGCAATCCATGAATTTGACCTGACAAAACAATATTAAGGATAGGGTTGGTGGATTCTTGTCTTCACTGGCCAGCAGTCGTATCGAGACACTCGAAAACGACCTAAATTAAGCAAATGTTACCAAACTCTTCTTTCGCTGACTTGGTTATCTCAGCGTCATTTACCCCGCTTCGGCTACGCGATGGCCAAAACATTTCTAATATGTGCCCGCATTACATTTAAAAAAGTACACAAAGTCTCCTTGCTGAAATGGTGCATTTGTTTCTGACCGGGACACAAGTTTGCTATTACTTGGCACGATGCTTACACCAATGCAAGATGTGGGTTGCTTGACTGCAATTGAGTTGTACTGTTTTAAATAGATAACCTGCAACTTTAAAAGACATTTTGTTTTGGAGCTCATTCTTAAAATTCAACAAAGTTGGGCGTGCTTAGACTTATGCGATAAATTTTCAAAAGTATTTGCGAAAAAAACCAATGGTATCCACAAAAACAGTTGTCAAAATCAAATGGTCTTCGACGCTTATCCAAAATGAAGAGCGTATCAATCAAGCATTCATCAATTTCGCTGTTGGTGTCTACGAAGAAGAACCACTTCATAGTCAGTCAAATCGATCAGTCTCTGAAGATTATTAAAACTTCATAGACTAATTTGGCAGCAAAAACTATTCTTCCTAGTCAAGGGTATAGTACTCCATGAGCTTAATAAAATTAAGTTATTTAGCTTATTCTACGGCCGCATCGCTTAAAAATGTAATACGAATGTTTAGGCGTGGTGGACTAAAATCGCGTCCATAATTATCTGTCGGAATTTGATGACAAGGAAGTCATAGCTTATTCTACAATCCATCCCCATTTGCGACAAGAGGACGCAGCTAATTTGCTTATCATGTCTCTTTTCAGTTGATCATAGTGACAGTTTAAAGGCAGAACCACAGAAGCTTTGATGGTATATGAGTTTACACAAAATTTCGATAGTGTTTTTCTCTTGACAAAAGAGAAGACTTGTTTAATCTTCCTAAGGAATTGACTATTTCTGACCTCATGCCTATGAATGTAGCACACAACGGTTAGAAGTCACATGGAGGCCAACTTTAAGATCATATTTATCCGCCATTCCAAAAGTCACTTTGCCCTATGGACAGCTGTCAGATCCTCCACTGCAATCGATCCTTAGAAGGCAAAATTACAGAAAATGAAAGCTGTCTTTGATGTTTGCCAAATTTTAGGAGCAACACCTTTGTAGGACGGTTCTCCTTTTGGAGTGACAAACTCCCCCAAAATACTTGCTAATTTTATTTTTTGAGGTCGAAATATGGCAGACTAATATTCTCATTATTGTCGCTGAAGCACTCCTATTCCATCCGCAGAACTTTTACCATATAAAATTTTGAGGTATAATTTATATTATAAAACCAACTTCACAAGGTCAAAGGTGCCACCGACAAGAAAGAATCCATTTTTATGCACAATGTCTTGATGGTTTTGAAATTTTCACGTCTTCGTTTACACTTTGACTCCTTTGAATAGCCTCTAGTTTATGGTGAAAGGTGGATCGCCAATATGCATGAACTCTCCTAGTAATATTTCCCAAATAATAGTACTTGTTTGCTAGGAGGATGAGTAGAATACCTTTTTAAATGGCACTTAGGTTATCTATTAAACACTAACGATAATATGTTTTCTGTGATTTTTCAGATTCAATCAACTGTATCAGCCTACTTAAAAAAATTACCAATGGTTTGTTTTTGACACAAAGGTATTAAAGCATGGCTTTCGACACAAAATGGAATTCAACATTTTATGGTGGGTTTCTGTGCTTAATGCCTAAAGTCAGGTAAATACTCCCCATCTGCATATTAAATGATGACAATGGGAGCAAGTTATGATAGACATTTCCTGAAGAAAACGAAAATTGCAAAATTTTGGTTCCAAAACAGTCCTACTGAAAAGAAAGGAGCTTTGGAGAGAGGGATTTGTGATACTAGGGGTTAGTTTAGAATCCCCATTCCTCATGCTACCCACTACTCGGCTTCTCTTTGATTTTTTTCCCCAACCAAAGTAGCAGTCTTTCTACGTAGTCCAAAGGGATGTTTTAGAAGACCATCAAATCTTCATTTGTAATTAACTTAGGAACCATTCCTGAGTCCCACTTTATTTGATTTGATTAACACCCATTAAAATCGACAAATCGTTGCTAAACAAATTGCGAAAGATTCTGTCGAATTTAGGCACAAAGTGGCTAAAGCAATTTAACTTTGGATACTTTTAGAACAGGATGCGTTTAGGATGGGGTGAGGTCAATTGAATTAGGGGACAGTTTCATGCCCAATTGAGTTTTGGAGTGGTCAAATCAATAGGATAATACGGAGGCTCTCCTAAATTGAATCTAAGGTACGCATATGGACAACTAAGTACAAATTTGAAATGTGTTGAATAAAAGAAAAACAAAAACAAACATACCTCCATCTGACCAATCTATGATTTAATAATTACAGATAATCCGATTGTTTGTGAGTAAATAATTAAGTAAAAGCCTTCCGAAGTTCATTTTTAGTTATTCCAAATATCTGTGCCATAAGACAAGTTTTGCATTTAATGCATTTATTGTGTTGTTAGAATTATACAGCATCCTAAGTCTAACATGTGGTAGAAGACAGTTTCGAGTATATGAAAGTTGATGAATTTCTGGTGCACGAAAAAGCCAGTGAACTGCAGGGAAGAGTTGGTGGATGCACCGCCTGATCAAAGCAAAAAGACTACGCCATTTGAGACCGCCCTAAGAACACGAATTGCTAAAACAAACTTCATTAATGGAGTCATCTAGCCTTAAAGACGAGTATGCTGGGTTTCCTCCATTAATGAGCCGCTAAGTTTGCAAAGGTAACACATGAAACCATTCAAATGCTAGGATGAGTTATCTGCAACATCTGAAGGCTTCCCAATGGGTAATATGCAATGTTAAGCAAAGTTGAAAGGGAATGGAGAAAATGAAGTGGTTGAATTCGACTTAACCTGAAGGCCGTTCTACGCAACCTAGAGCAAGATGATTGCCAAAGAGACCAACATTCATACTAGCAGTCGAATCAACAAAGTAATACACTGCCAATCACTTCCTTTTAGCGACGTCCCAGAGGATCCTCGCAGTACACTTCTCGTTCAGCGCATTCAGTGCTGCAAGACTGCATCCACGAGCCAGTCATGCCAGTCATCAGCTACCGTGAGACTGATGCAGCGTACCTCACCCTCTCAGCAGATTCGACTGGATCTGTGTTGCATCAGGTCTGAGAACGGAAATCACAATCGACCACTCCTCCTAACCTATACCAGATGTGTTACAGGGCAAACGGCATCGAAC
>UYWX01020836.1:0-16121 GCA_900622495.1 Hydatigera taeniaeformis | reverse complement strand
GGAGGTTTGGCTAATGCTTCAGGTGTGCATGTTGTGTTCGTTGTAGAAGGTGAGATGCAGCACCCAGAAGACGCGAAGAAGGAGTGCGATAAGGACCCCCACTCCAAGGGTCATCACGGTCCTCACAATCTACTAGGCAATCACGGAGGTCTGCATGGTGGACACGACAAGCACGCTGAGTGCGACAAAACGTTATATGAAGAAGGCTAAAGGGTGTTGATAAATGCAAGTGGTACAGTCAATGACAATACAGTACTAAAAATAACTTCGTTTTTCATCTCCTGCAGCTGGTAAAAATAAAACAGAAATGCGTTTGCCTCCGACTTTACCACCCACTGCCTGTACATGAAAAAAAGCAGTAGATAATTGCAACCAGAAGGCACACTGCCATAGTCATCACAGAATTGGCAGAAGCTCAATGTAATATTCAAATTAAAGCAACTAATTTGAGGAGGACGGCATACAAAATGTTCTCATTTCCCATTCACCTCCTACTTAAAAAAGAAAAGTGTGCTCAGGCTAACAGTCCACTTCCTCAAATTCGTGATCACAGAATATTCACGTAATTTAGCTTAAAAACTCAAAATTTTCATGTTCTCCAACTGAACCCCTCCGATTTATCTTCTCCAGGATCCATGGGCGATGCAAGACAAAAGATGGTCTTTGCAAATAAATTCATGCACAAAATATATGTTTATAGTCATTGTCCAGTCACTGAATACCATAACCAATTGGCAGAGGAGGTAGAAAGTCTATCAACGCCATCTTCGACGCGGCTACCACTTCACAACACTGTCCTCACAATCAGTACAAGCAACAACGTAACGGATTGTTGAAGCGCAACCTCTCACATCTCAGGGCAACGTAATATCCTCCTTCTCAAACACAACACGCTACTCCCACACACCTTGTCTCCTCTGACTTGATGAAGTTGCACAACATCTCACTACTTCATACCATCCCCACCTACCACCTACTTCCCTTGTCGTATGTAGATCGGTCTGCTCCACCTGTCCTCCTCATCTGACTGCGTGCGTTGTCACATGTGCTCGCAGAGATTGACGACAGTAACAGCTATTAATGCCTCCCAAATACTCTGCGTGCGTAGGCATGAGCATAAACACCTACGAAACAATAAAACTATGTGCATCTGAAGCACGCAAACAATCAACTCCTCCTCAAATTTCACTAAAATCCACAACATTTGTGCCAGTGAGAGACGATACTGCAGTGCTGGCGCTTCCCCAAATGCACCGCTTAGGCGAGAGGCAGAGTCACGATCCGACACTTCTGCTTGAGAAGCTGTTGAATGCCTTGAACGCTAACTGCAGCCAAACAACAACTTCCTTCTCAAATCCCTTGACATTCGCCTTCAAAATGCCCATACTGCTCCCACTTCACTCACTTCCGTTTTCCACTCTCACTCACCAACCACTCACCTTTGACTCCACAATCAAATCAGCATCACAATAACCGCTCTCATTGTGATCTCGAGGTGTGAGAGTGGACATGGCACAAAGCCAAATAATCACTCAAAGGCAATGCCATATGCACACGAACAGTTTTTGGCAAAGAAAACCATAGGACAGCATAGGAAGAGTCGAAGGAATAAGCCGTACGTCCCTCCATTTTCATGGTCGTCCAGGACTTTCACAAGAGTATTCATGACTAAAATAGAACGAACAATACTTGCTATTGCACAAAGCTCCAACGAAACACACCACCCAAATCTAATGATGAACACATCATTCAACAGTGGTCACTGACAACCTTCCAAATGTGCTTGTACATTCACACTGGTAACGCCACTCCTCCACATTAGGCAAGATGTGGAAACACAAATAACTCCAAACACGTCCTAGTCTCCACTCCTCACCAAACCCTCCTCCCTACACCACCCTCCTACTAATTCGTCTTCTGTTAACTACGTAAAATACCACTAAAAAAGCCTTCCTACAACGCAACAACAACGAAAACGGACCATTACTTTTGCATAAAACAAATGACAGCTTTATGACCCAACCACCCTTACTCTTACGTCGATACCCACGAAAGCAGTCCACCCACTGACAACGTCAAATGAATTGCCTTCCATACTTCTCACTCCCATTGGTTAGGTCGGCAGTTCTCCACCATAAATGCCGACTATTCTCGCCAACACTGTTCCCGATTGTTTTGAGGGCCTACACCAACACAATGTTCTCCTTTCGTCAACTCTCTTTCCTTTATTATTACATATTATGCATTATGATGAACACTCACTTTGCTCCCGGCGTTGAAGGATACTTGCTCCCGTATGATCATGGATGGGACCCATCACCACCTTTTAAAGGCCCATCTAATTTCAAAGAACGCATGCCACTTCCCAATCCTGGCCCGTGTCCTCCCTGTGAAGGTCCACGACCACCACACTGGTGCCCACCAAATCCTGGCTGGGGTCCGCGACCGCCTTTTGGAGGTCCAAAACCTCCCCAATGGTTGCTACCGCCTCCCCACTGCGATTCACTACGTCCAGAGTGGGACTCACCACCTCCCAGCGGATGCCCACCACCTCCCCATGGAGGTCCACCATTTCCTCCTTGGGACCTACCACCTGGAGTGCCGAAACTTCATCAGAGTGGAGGGAACGAAGAGCACGGCACCCCTTATGACTGAGGGAAGGTTCACAACAAGCGACGCCTCGAATGAAGTTGTCGCTACAACTAGCTAAACACCATATCTGCTTCTTCCTTTTATTCCTCCGCTCCTCCCTCGACACCTGTTACCATTACTAAATTCTACTCCTATTGTTTACATTGAGCTCATTATCTTTTCATTCAAAAATGGGACTGAGAATTCCGAATTACTACACTTTACAAGCCCCACTTCAGTTACAATATTCGCAATTCTACTGTATCCCTCCACTACTTCAATATTTCACCTCCAGGGGAGGACACAGTCGTTGCATCTCCTTAATCCCAACTCTACTAAAGGCGATGGTAGCCAAACCGCAATGCCATAGTCATCATGCATGTAGCCTGAGTGTAGCAAAACTTCCACATCGAAGCAAAAGATTTGAAGAGGACGGCTAACTCCACACATCCACATTCCTTTCAACTCTACTGAAAAATCGAGGATCTAACACACTCAACCACCCTCATCTTTACATTTTCTGCCACAGTGGTCTTACATCCTTCACCTCTACAACGGTAAAACTCTTCGTACATGCCCCATGGACTCATTCGATATTTGTATATATAATATACCTAACGTTGGTGGGGACAGACAAGCCGCAGAACACGTCGACATCTTCGCTAATACACAAGCAACATTTATGCCTTTAAATTGAATTAGAAGCTATTCTTAGAAAAGCACGCAAAAACTACATAAATGCATGCATTTAAGAGTACTGCCATCAATAACTGCAGCAAACCGATCTTTGAACTCCACGTTTTATGTTTTCCAAACATCTCCCACTATGTGACGCCGCCTTTCGACACCAGCTACTATTCCAGATCGTAACAATGAAAATGAAAATAACCACTTCACCATGACAGTAAATAAGATATGAATGCATGCCTCACCAGGCTTGTCCTCAACGTCTGCAAGAGTGGAGATGAGTATACATTTCGCGCAAGCCTGGTTCGCCTTTTTCTACCCATAACCAAGGCGTTGCCGAGATGGTTATCTACTTACTTCGTCTCCAGTGGAAGGCAGGAGTGACAGTAGGGCAGACTCATCATGCTTAACCAAAAAACCGCAAATGGCGCTCAATCAAACCTAGGATCAGAATAGTTGATAAACACCAAGCCCTATCCTGAACAGAATCAATCTCACGCTTACCAACGTCACTAACAAGATATGCATAACACAACATCATTAAATATCTCCACATGATTCTTCGCAGGGTAGCCCTCGCCTTCTATCACTTCCGATTGCTCCCCTGTCGACATAGGAGAACCTCAGATGTGCATTTCCATGCGTTTGCCCCAGACCTTATTCATGTCAGTTCAATGGATCTTAATGTTCTAAGCATTCCTAATTTATGTGGTGTCAACTCCCGCAGCACATACCACCTCCTTAAGGTTAATCATAGATGAAAGGCTAGAGTCGAAGCCAAGTTGCTGTGGAAAGAGCAAGTGTCGAGTTCGCCTAACTATACGAATAGGTCCTTGGTCTCCAAAATACAAAACCTCCCAAATGCATCACTTTTCTGTCAAGCACTGCCAAGATTTCAACCCACACATACCCATTATGTACATAAGCATAATCATAAAGTTTATGATCTACATCTCGATTTCAAAAACATGCAGGGCTTGATTCGATCCTTGCTTGCAACATCAATCTTTACTGCCTGTCAGCTAAGAGGAGTTATTGCTTAGACACTTAAAAAATAATTAAAAAGCATTGACAGTAAACCAACCGTGTGCATTCGCAAGAGTCCAGACCATTCAAACTGAGCGGATCTGAACTTGCATAGCCTCTCGAATGTATCAAACAATAGATGACACAGGTAAAGTTTACTAAACAAGTAGGTATTTGTGCAATTTTTAGTACCCGAAAAAATATAAGATACATACCAAGTGGCGACTTTTAAGTTTTCATTTATAATATAAGTTTGGTCTTTAAATGCGAGATTAGGTAGCTCATTATTTCAAACCCAGGCAAGTGACATTGGATGTAGGAGCCGAAGATCAGTACCTGATGCTTTGTACTCACACCATTACGAGCATGTGCTTGCTCGCCTTTCTTGTTCTAAAATTATACAGGTCCCACTAATAAGCTTACCTAGTAAAACGGTGGTTCAAATTTAGGCGACTGTAGGAGTTGGCCATTGTGTGTAATAAAAATGTAGCAAAACATGTGTAGTGTCCCGAGACTTCCTAGCCGGTATAAGAAGACAGTAGGTTCAGCTGGATATATGTATTCCGAACGCGACAGATAAATGGTCCTGAGCATGGCCCAATGGCCAACCCACGTGTACAAGGACCAGCCAATTCTTAAAGTGACCGTCAAACGTCATATGGTCACATAAGCAAAGCATAACGCTATCCCTCTCTTCTTTTGAGCGACGTCCTCGGCGCTCCCCCTTTGGTATGCCTCCCACTCCAGCCATCAGAATGTATTCGATACTACATGAAAGCACCCACGAGCCAAACGTGCCAGTTGATAGCATGAAACTGAGGAATCGTACCTGATCTCCTCGGCAGCTTCAACTGGATCTGGGATTGCGTTTGGTTTGGCAAACAGATTCGGGGTCGCTTACACCCATTGGCCATCAATTGCCTCCCGAAATAGATGGCGGAACTCTGGTCTAAACCAGTTATGTTACAAGGGAAACGGGATGAGTCACTGTCCTATATGTAAGGAGAACCGTGGTCTCATTTCTGACACCTGAACACGGATATCGTTTGGGAAATTCTGATACGAATATTCTCCAGATGGTTCACGGCGGTGTCGCTTCAGTTGTTAATACCTTGTGTATGTAACGCGGGGAGGATTCAGGGATTGTCCGTCACCAAGGAAAATGCGCCTCCTTTAAATTACATCTCTTTTCACCTGTATCTTCATCTATTGCACTTAGTTAGAGTCATGACATAGCTCCGACATGCGCCTATAAATCTTTGATTTCTCCACCAAAAAGTAGAATTCCTTTGCAGTTTTGTCTGCTGGTTGAATTATGAACTTCTTATCACAAAAAGAGAGGTTTCGAATTTCCGATCATGGGGACCCCATTTTGGAGTCCAACAGATTATCAGACTTATAGATACTCAAACTCAGAACAAGCGACATACATCTCCAGATCCTGTACGGTTTGTAGATACTGAAGCAATGCATCATCCGATCGAACTCTTGCTCGTCGACTTGTTCGTACTTTTCTTTTCCGGAAATCAGTCGATTAATTAGCAAAGTTTGGCAACACTAACGTAGGATGCCAATAAGACAGTGTCCGAGAAAATCTATTGCTCAACAGGCATCGCTATGTCGCATTTAACAAACGACCAACAAAGAACAAGCCACAGAGAGAGACCCCACCTCGGTTGGAGCAGAAGGTCTTCAAAAGCACTTTATACGTGGAAGTTGTTAGAAAAATGTCGGATTCGGTCTCCGCTGCCACCAGTGTAGCGTCCCGAGACGTGCTATAGGGTGGAAGAGGTCGGTAAGTGCAGCTGGATGCATGTGCACCAAAGACGACAGAGCAAATGGGCCTGGGCATGGCCCGAAGGCTAGCTCGCGTGTACTAGGGCCAGACAAATCTTAAAGTGACCGCCAAACGACATGTGGTCACATAAACAAAGCACTACAACATTGACAACAACATTCTGGTTTCTGATCTACTGCCATCCTTATTGAGTAATTTCATTTTTCTTTACACCACACGCATTTACGTTAATCTCGAATGTCCAGACTCCCATTAGGTAACAAAGTACATAAGTCAAGAGTACTTGTGAAGGAAAGAGTGGTGCCTTTTTTGTTTGGACCATTAAATCACCTCTTGGGTACAAGTTGGCCTTCACCGATGCCTATAAATACAATCCATTGTCGCCATCAGTGGCATCGCCTCCGCCCCAGCTAGTGAAATGTATTTGGGTCCGGAGTTACTTCTAACCATAAATACGGAATCTAACGTGATTTTATGGGAATGCGCCTGAGGCAATGCCATCGCCAATACCTATGCACAAGTGTAATAAGGAAGACTCTGAGATAAAACTTATTTAGATGGTTTAGGACGGTGTCACGTTAGTTGCTAGTGCCTTATGAATAGAGTAACAAAATGAAGTAGACATTAAAGCAGTCTTCCATCTCAGCACCACTGGTGTGGAGGGGTGAGAAATCCTCCCCTCTAAAGTGTAAGCGTTGTAGTCGCATCACAGAAGTTTGGCAAAACGGTGCAACACTGAGAGAGAATTCATAGCATAGTTAGGCTCACTTTTCGTTTTCAGTAGTGTAGCCTTCGGACTTCTCTCATTTGACAATAGACAGCATAAGGCTGATTTGAATGCTTGTATTTAAGAGAACGGGTATAGTTGCGACCTCAACATAACTAGAAGGCTAGCCCACCCAAAGAAGGCGAATTGGTTGCCAAGGTTACCATCATTAACATTGGTGGCGATATTGCCAAAGTATATTTCACTTTCAGTCATCTGCTCCTCAAAAAATCTGCGATTATTATGGAACCATTAAAAGGAACTTAAATAATCACATGTAGCAATCAGTACTGTTTACAACATAACCACAAGTGATCAGTAACTTAGCGAACTCGAGAATTCTTTTTCGCTAAAAGAAGTTCTAACATGTGGCTGAACACATATTTGTGGGCAGAATGGAAAGAGACGTGGCTATTGTTATGATTATGAGGCTACCGTCCCGCGGGAGCAATATGGCAGTCAAAGTGATCAAAACACATATAGTACTGTTTTGTTGTGAAGCCCTGTGCTTAATTATTTGTGATAAGTGTGGCTTAGTGGGCTAAATGTTATCTTAATCGCTTTACTGCATAATTTTAATGTTTGTGCATTATTATGCTTCAGCCAGTACTGATATTGAATGACATTATTTACTCTGTCTTTATTTTTTATGTGAATATTAATGGCACTACCAAAAACATGCGTATAATTCTTAATTTGTGCCACCTTTTAATGGCCTCTGCAAACAATGCTCACCATTTGATTGAAAACTTTATTGTTACTTGCTGCCATTGACGCGTGAAGCGCTAAACAGTGATGCAGTTTTGCACCAACGCTTCCGCGACTGTGCTTTCCTTTCCTCAAGGTAGCCAAATGCACCAATCCGGATTCGGCTGGTGTATTGCCACACCCATTGGTCAACAGGTTCGCCATTTTCATTGGTCTGCTTTGCAATCGTTGGTAATAAATATGGACACTGCTAGGCTTTGCTCACTGCTGTGTAGTGTCGCGTAGCGTTTTTTCGGCTATAGAATTTAGCAAAGATGTCCGCTCCTGGTGAGTTTCTAGTTTGTTTAATTGTAGACACTTTACGATATTGTAGTATACGTTGGTTAGGCAATCTTAAGCTTGTTGACATGGGATAATTTAGCTGCTTTTCTTTGTGGTATTTGTAAGCAAGTTATGTTGTTTACTCAAGCATATATTGTTGTATTTGGGGTAGAAGCTCACATGCACCACCACGACCACGGATCAACGGAATGCAAGAAAGTCTGCGGTGATAGCGCTGCCACTAAATGCCAAGCTGGCTGCCACAAACCGGGCGTTGGCCACAGCACCGAACCCTGCAAACACGACAAACCCACTGAATGTGATAAGAAGTGCCATGCGGAAGAGAAAAAGCCCGCCTCTGACTGCAAAGGATGCTGTGATTAATTAAAAATAATCATCCCATCCCTTTAACCTTCCGTACTTTTATCCTCATGATTCCGGATCTGTTTCACTTCCATTCCTACCTACTTAATGCTTATGTTCTCTTCTAACGTTCTTCATTAAATAGTTTCGCCTACTCGGCAATACAGTTAATTGTTCGCCTCAAAAGCACTTAAGATTGGGGTCTAGACAAACTTGCGACCCAATTTAGCAGTCATCAAAGTAATTCTCCTTCATGCAGTATTTACGATTTTACTTCTTGCAATAACACTAGCAACAACCCCTTCCCCTTAAGCATTAGCAGAGTTGTGACTATTTTTAGAGCCACAGGGCTAATCCTTAAAGCCTTTGTACCATGGATAACGTGATCATACTTGCATGCTGTAGGGGATGAAAAGTGCTTGTATTTGCGGTTTTAAATGCAATCACTGTACTTTCCTTGCAATTCACAGCACCTCTGCGTACTGATGTTCATAAAACACTCATCCGTAGGGTTAGTCAGGCTTTGGATACTCTTAGAGGGGAGCACTATCCACGCTCCTGCACACAACCTGTCTCTTGGATGCGCTTCAGTGTTAGACTCCGTTTCATGCTGCGGATAGGGCGAAAATTTGGGACATTAGACTTAAGGTGATACAACAGTTTTCCTTTGTTAGCTCAATCACAGCAATGAGGTTATTGACAGAGAAAATTGCGATTTTGGTAGTCCGTCTCCATCAAATCATTGCCTATGTGAGGGTTGAGGGCGTCATCCCAATATTTTGTTCCTGTAAAGTGGGTGTGTTTATTTCAGCACCAAACACTTGAGTCATCAAAAAAAAAAAACTTACTTCTGTGTGGTTTTAAAGTAACCTTTAGGCGTCAAAATGCGTTGAAACTGCGTTTCTCAAACATACAAATAGTAATTCACTATGTTGAAGTTGATTTATTTGCAATAGATTTACCTGTTTTCTCAATAGAAAGTGCCAAAATAAGTCACAAGACATACTGATTATTGTTAGTAAGGATGTAGTACATTCAACTCGTTTGAATTTGACGACTTGGACAGGTGGGTATTGACCTTCTTCCTTCCCGAATGACAGTCGGTTGATGACCTATGACCTTTAGGTCAACATGGGACACACAAAAGGCATTAAAATTTAGGTTTAAGATTTCAATAACTCCTTTTGTTAATCCTGATGTCATCTGTGGCAAGACTAACACTCTTTCCTTAGCATTACAAAGAATAAAAGTTAGCTAAATCTTCTAACTAATAACCTCACATATAGAAGGGTGGAGAACAGGGTGGAAACATCACTCCAATGCCGTGTCAGTTTGGTCCATGAAAAAAGCAAAAAAAACATGACAAATGGGAAGATTAATGGTGCATGAGCAAAACTGTCAGTCTAAAAGGACTTAATGAAATCAGTGAGGCACTTTGGCATAAACCAAAAACGAAACAAGCATGTTTCCTTTGAGAACAGTTGAAACTATGTTTGAGATTATTTGTAGATAATTTTGATAGGTTTCTGGTAGCGTCTTGAATAGACTTTGTTACCTCCATTTCTGTCTCCAATCTCCCCGTCATTTTTGCTATTCACTTGCTGAATTCTAAGACAAAAAAGATGGCATCCATCCCTCAAAGTGTGACGATAAATGGAGAGGCGATGTGGCCATAATTGCTTTCCCCTAAGTGCACTAAAAGGCCTTCATTAGGTAGATTTTAGACTCCACCTTTATTTAGAGAAACAAGAACTAAGTTGCTTTTACGTAAGTTAAGTAGACAAATAGTCATAAAACGCACAAATGCCGTGTAGCCTTTCACATTGACCATTAAACATAAAAATTGATCGCATATACAATCAAGCGGTTCTACGAATAAAGCTTTGCATGAAATAAAGAAACGTAGTGATGTATTTGTTTTGCATTGCATGGTGAATCCCGCCTCCGGTCTAGATCCCCTTCGCCTACCAGTCAGACAAAAAAAATGAGCTCAAAGGTCTTGAGGTGAGCCTATCTGTGTAGTAATTATCGCATATTCTACTTCCAAGCTAATTTACGCATATACTAGTTGCTTCATCATTTAGGCTACATATCCTTCCTCGAGGTTAAGAATTACATGAATTTTCCAAACACTGTTTATAAATTCCAATGACAAGATAATGCAACTGAAGTCGTGAGCCAGACAACCTTGAAAAGGGATGAAACTTTTCCATTTTTATTTTCCAGTACAAGGAAAAATCTTAGAATGGGTTAGAGCTATACCGAGAGACATAAATCCAAGCCGCCTTGTGTTGGGCAAGAGAATGAAGAAAATTATAACGAAGATATTGATAATATTTTGGTCATTCAGTGCAAAGGAAAGTGTTTTGAGAACTTTGATTATCAGGCAAAGAGTATGGGCACTGACGCAAACCTGACCACATCCGTAAAGACCACAAAATACTACAACTTGAAGTACCACCAAAGGTGAAAATCGTTTCGGTTAACCCATATGCAAAAGGTCGAAAAGGCTCAGAATGTATACAACACCGCTTAATAAACAGTTTACTCCCAAGTGTCGTGCGAAGACTCGTAAAAAGCACAGTCGATGAACCGCAGACAATGAGCCTGCAATAATATCGCCTTTCGACATTCGTCGCCGAGTCAATTTCTGTGATTGTATTTATTATGTCGTTAATTGCATCAGGTCAAATTAGCTCGGTGTGCAAAATCCCCCACATTGGTCCTAGAAGTGTAAAATTATAGACGACGCATTGGCGTGATCTATGATTTATGCGTTGAATCGGTGGTAGCATCATCAAGGCCAACATTTTGGAGTGCGTTAAAACATTGCTCGAATGCCGTGATTAGTCAATGAAATAAGACTCTCCAGGAACTCGAGATGATGATTTCTTTGGAAAAGTTGTACATTTATAGATACTAATTGAACACAGAAATGTTATTTGGAAGGGCTAATTAAAGCCTGAATGATAACGATCGGATAGAGCTGTTTGAGCAACGCTTAGTATTATATCAAGAAGATTGATGCATCAACCTACAACTACCCCAACTCACACTGCTAAAACGACATTAAATTCTACAAGTAACATCATGGCTACACCGTACTGTTGCTTTTGGACTTTTATTATAGTTAACAATACTGCACTGATGTGGACATATAAGTCTCCCCTACGTCAGGATGTAAAATTCGTTTGTTCTTATTGCTTCAAGCACAGCACATCCACTTAACACATAATTAGCTAGCCATGAGAAAACCCGCCTACAATCCAAATTCCTCTCCAGAATACGCATCAAGTGACTAGACCACGTCAACCAACATCTGGCAGTAGTAATTTGACGAAGCTGGTCAGGCGGTAGTGGACCTGTGCAGTGAAGTCGGTTACTACTCCGAAGCCATCTGACAGCAGCCAGGACCAGAACGTGTCAATTCAGAAGTGCAAACCGTCTTAAAGTATACAACTCTATTTTTTTGGTCATACAACAAGGTTAAATGGATGTCTGTCCACAATTGCGTTAGTTTAAACAGTTGTCATGAATGGCCTGGGAAAAGGCACTTCCAAAGCGTTTATCTTGCAAGCCTGCAAACTAAGTCGGTTTCTTCCTTAACACCATGACTCCATATAAAAGCGTATGGTAATTTTCTGAACTCCAAAGTAATAAGTAAAAAGCAGTTCCGATGTTACACTCATTTGATTAATCGGTCGCACTTGATTCAACTCAGACTCGCAGCACTCTCTAACGTTAGTGAGTAGTGTGTCCTTTCACGGTAAATATGATGCAGTTGCAGCCATAGAGGAGAGCCTAGAAGCTACACAATCATGAAGGTTGTCATTGATGACGTTCAGGTATAATAGAACGCATACTATTTACGTATAGACGCTCCAAGTGACTGCCAACGAGCCCCAATGGCTGCACCGCACAGAGCATGGAAGTAAGTGCCCAAATAACTAAGAGCAGCCAAACGAAGCAGCCAATTCCTCTATCGCAGAACAGGGGATCAAGTAAGGTGTCGCAGGTAAAAGCTATTTTTTACCCATGCGTTAGGACGCCCCAGGGCTTTCTAGTCTCATGACAGTTGTTCCGCACTTGGTGCCAATTTGCAGCTTTTCGAATATGGAGGACGGTGAATAATCAGGCGTAGACTACAGTGTTGAGCTAAAGTGCAGTCTGGAGAGACCCAAGTGTCAAAGTGAGTAAACAAACAATCAAAGTGTTAATTTACTACAAACGCACCTCAAAAATGTATGCGTTGTTTCATTGAACAAATGATGCAGCTGGAAAAGTTGCCAAAACTCATCAGCAAAGACGTCGAAAAGCCTCACGTCAAGGGATGATGGATCGACAGTTCAGTTCAAAGAAAAGCGTCCAGTTTTCCTCTTTAATCGTGACTTTTAGTTATTCTTAAAAGTATCAATCCAGTCATACGAGCACCGATGCCTCCTGCCTAGAGATCACTGGAGCATTCAAGAAAGAATGAAAGGATCACAAAAAAGACACCAAAAACATGGACAAAGTGATAAGTGTGCTTTCTTATATGATAAATTTTGGAATTCAAGGAAATTCGAGGTTTACGTCTTCCATGCACTAAAAAGAAGACATAAAAGGTAATGCTTTTATTAAAAAATGAAAGTAAAATGCGAAGGAGGGGGAGGAGAGAGGGGAAGAGGAAGAGCATTAAAAAAGTGCAAAGTACAAAGGGCCAATTCTCAAATGCATAACAAAATGTGACAGGGACGTGACAACCAAAATGTTGTGCTGAAAATTTTCGATACCAAACAATACCTAACGCAAAAATGTGTCGACAATTAAGTCAAGCTATTGGATCAAGCAGAGACAAGGAGACTGTTCAGCTGCAGACGAAAAAAAGAACAATCTGAGCCACACATCGCTGTTCAAAGGGCCTACACAAGTAATGTGCAAAGTATCACTTTTGTCTGTCAAAACATATTGCATGCAAACAACCTGTGCATAAACTTGGCTAAAGTGGTGGCCCAAGCAATCAGATAACCAAATATTTTCACATCTACCAACGGTTGAAGAGGACGGATGAAGGAGACGGACCTTCGTCCACTTCCAAATTGCTTGACCGACCAAGGGGTATCTCCAGTTTGAATGATCATGCGTACCCTGTGGTAATTAATGGACTCATAAAGTGGCATCAAGATCAGATAGTGTGGTGACACCTTTATTGTCTGACGGACGTAAATGCACAAAAATACAGTAGACGAGGCGTGGATGGGGAGTGGGGGAGGAAGGGGAGGGGCGGGTCAAGCAAGAGGCAAATCACAGGCCTGTGAGTTTGACGAGAGGGAGTAGGAAAGTACGAAAGGAAGAAAGCTAGGTGGCGCCGAACTCTTGCATCCACTTCTCATACTTTCCAACGTCGGCCGCAGAGACAGACTTGGAGACACGGGAAATGGCCTCCTCGAAATCGCGCATCCTCGTCGGTAGATTGAGATCGGCAGTTCGCAGACCCTTTATCTCCTCCACCGATAGGCCTTCAATTGCTCGTCGCATCGACATCATCGAGGCGTCTCTGGATCGTACCGAAGCGAATAATAAAACACCCCTTTAAACTACTGCCATCGGATTTACACAACTTCACAATTCACAGAGTCCTATGTACTTCCATCACTCAATTTGTGATTCGTCCTCCAACATCTCTGCTTCAACTCAATAATGTGGGCCAGAAATACTGCTATCGGCGTTTTGAAGACAGGAGGGGCATTCAAGGGAAGTGGAAGACTCAAAAAAAGAAGAGATTGGCCTAAAAGAGGGAAAAAACTGTGGCCACTATGTGACGGTTCCCTGCCACGGGAGGAAGAATCCATTGATAATGCTAATCTGTTTGAGAACACTCTGTGCCATCACTGACCGACAGCAAAAAGACGTCGTGGTACAAAGTGAGCTTCAAAGCTGCAAGTGATCACTACCACTTCGACCACCCCGGTAGTAAAAAAACCGACCGGTGTTAATGGTTGTGTAGTGGAATAACAACTGCCGTTGTGGAGGGACTTGATTATCAGTTTTCAGACGTCCGCATGACATGCAGCGACCGCTGCTAGGACATACTTGTCTCGGACCACTGCGTACAACCAAAAAGTACGGAGAGTAATTTATCATAGCCAGGCTAAATATGCTTCTCGTGTCTAACTCAGCCCAGGCAGACACACTCATGAAGTACTTTACCAAATTTCAAACCAGAGTCTGTGGACAGGAGGTCACGGTCATTAAATTCGACAACCCACCATTCAAATTAACTCTCAAGGTTGAAAAAGGCATTCAAATGCGGTCGACTAACACGGAACATTTTGAGTGAAGTTAGGGTTGAGACAAAGGCAGACATGAAACATAAGCTCACATTAATCCGTCCATTGCCCCGCTGATATGCCTAAAAAAGGCAAGTGTTACGACACTGGAGGGTGATAAGACTCGACCAGTAAAGGCCTAGAGCCGAAATTACTGAAGACCACCACCTGTGCTTATGACTAGCTTTGGCAGACGACGATTGTAATAAACAGTTCTTTGATGTTTATAGGAAAATGTGTAGTAAATTCTTTAATGCTGCACCGCTACCTCAATCGTAGAATAAGTGGCTGACGCGCCGATTGCAGAGATTCCGCACACTTCAAGTTCAAGGCACAGATGTTGACGTGGAGCAAAATTTGCTTGGGTTACAACCAGACGCATGCCAAATGGAAATAGGACGTATTTAACTAAATAAGATTAAGTGATAAAGGCATGGACAAGAATTAGTTGTATGTGTGTAGCTTACCGACAAACATTAGTGATATCAGCGCCGGAGTAGCCAGCCAACTTTTCCGCAATCTCCTCCAACTTCACATCGTCATCCAAGAGCACCTCGCGGAGATTAATATGCAACAGCGCCAGTCGTCCAGTGACTACATATGCAAATGGAGGGACAATGGTAGTAAAAACGCTGCCAAATTATGCACAGAGCCGGATTAAGACTTGGCAATGCATGCTCTAGTCCGCCTACTCCCCCTCTCCTCCCCCATAAACCAGTTGACTCGTGTCATTTGGGTGGATGATCACACCACAGCGCTGCTTCGCGGAAGGGCAGCGTTTGGACTCCGGCCCTTGAGATTTATCACTAGGGAGGACTATCGCAAGGAGGTCGTGATTCCAAAACAGCACCTTAAATTCTATCCCTCACCGGAGCAAGTGACGTGAAGCGAGAAGACAGTCTTTAAATGCTTAAGCAGCAGAACACAAGTCGGACGCATGCACTAAGAAATACCGGAAGAGCGGTATTGCAAGTGTAAGGCAATGGGAAGAAAACTTACCACGATACTATTTTTGGCAGATGGTAAAAAAAAAGCTGTCTAGAACTTATGCCTCGGCAAAGTGATTTGCCCAAATCTCGCCAACTCTTACAGCAATTAAAGGAACGTCATTGTGCTTGTTGCACAATGGAGCTTCTAATTTAAAACAAGAATATACGATGAGACAGCCGACGCAAATGTGAAGCCATTTTTCTAGAGTAGCTCCACCGTTGGATTAACAGGAAGCAAGTGTAGAGTATCCGCTAATCTCCTTGAACTTCGGACAAGCTCCATCAGCCTTGTTTGTATGATAGCAGACAGCCTGTAGCTGCTTATTTCATTTACACAAAATCGTGTGCATCAAAGTAACACACAGAAAATCTACTACCTTGCAATAATGTTAAAACAGCGCCAAAACTGTCAATGGAGAACTGTATTCTGACGGAAAAACAAAAAATACTTCCGGGAGAGACTATTAAGACAACAGGGGAGATACCGGATCTGCACTTCCGGCAATTTTGTAATCTATTGAATC
>UYWX01020834.1:0-15276 GCA_900622495.1 Hydatigera taeniaeformis | reverse complement strand
TGAAATCTCTTGCAATCGTTTTTTAATCCTTAATTGATGTTAACTATAATTTACGTCAAAAAGTTCTGAGTTTACTTTTATTCTAAAACTGATTCGACCTTTCAATTTAATGTTTGAACTGCTTGAATGTGTGGCAGTGTCCTAACATTTACCGCGGTCTGTTTTATAGGGGGTGTTTAATTCAGTTGTCCTTTGTACTAAGTTCTAGGGCATCCTTCGTTCTCATTTGCTGTTGGATGCTTTATTTGCGATTGACCCATTCTTGGAAAAGTTAATAAAAGTTTACGTTCCTTGGGGTCATGTTAAACATTGGGTCTGATTTTTTTATCTTCAAATTTGAACGAAAGTAGATGCTGTTAGGTTATGCGGCAACGCCGTTGGACCTGGTCTATCTCCGTTTTATGAGGGTCTTTTGCCCCTACTAAATTACATATTACTTAATACCTTCTAGAGAATGAGCTCATTCAAGGGCAATCTGAAAGAATCTCAGCGAGCAATGCAGCTGCTCAAACAACGCGAGAAGGAACGCCAAGAAATTGAGTTCCAAAAAAAGAAGCTCGAAGCGGAATTACGCGTTGGCGAATTCACTAATAAATTCACCGTCCAACACGACAGCATCGAAAACCAGCTTAAGACGGACACTGTATGTTCCTCCTAGGGCTTATTGGCTTTTCTCTTAACAAGGTTGGCTTAGTCACATTGGATGAGATGAAAGCTCGTCAGCAGGCCGTAATCACCCAAAGAGAGAAGGAGCTTGCTCTTGGCAAGGCAAACAAAGCAAAGTTTGGTGAAGCTCGGCATGGGAAACACGGTGCTGTTCGAAGAGTATGGCGTATTCTTGGGTCTTATGGTTAGTGTCATTCTAGGGTCCCATTTCCTTCAATGAGGATGAGGAAGAAGAGCTGACTGAATCAGAAGAAGAAAGATCCTCTGCGAATATCAATTGTTCCAAGGACAAGCATTCCACTTCACTGGAATCAGTAAATGCTATTAATAATGAGATAGAAAAAGCAGTGGACCTAAACTGTCACGAAGCAAATGAAACTGGTGTAGAATTTGCAAAAAAACGCAGGAGACTAGGGAAAAATCCAGACGTCGACACCAGCTTCCTGCCTGATATTGATCGCGATGAAGAAGAAAAGCAGCTACGGCAAGCATCCACTTCGCTTATACATCCAGTTTACTTGTCCTTCTTTTATTATCCTCTTTCATTTCTTTAGTGAGGAGCTTCGACGTGAATGGCATGCGAAACAAGCAGCAATTAAGGAAGAAGAAATAAGTGTAACTTATAGCTACTGGGATGGCTCTGGTCACCGACGCCAAGTTAAAATGAAAAAGGGTCACTCCATTCATCTCTTTCTCCATCGGTGTCTCGACCAGCTTCGCAAAGACTTCTCCGAACTTCGAGCAGCCTCCGCAGACCAGATGATGTATATCAAGGAAGACCTTATCATACCTCACCACTACACATTCTACGACTTCATAGTCACCAAGGCACGGGGGAAATCTGGTCCGCTTTTCTCATTTGATGTCTATGACGACGTAAGACTTCGAATGGACGTGAGCAAAGAGAAGGAGGAGTCACACGCTGGCAAGGTGTGCTTGCGCTCTTGGTATGAGCGCCACAAGCACATTTTTCCGGCCAGCCGATGGGAACCCTATGACCCTGCCAAAAACTGGGATCAGTACACCATTTCCGACAAGATGTCGGTTAAGATAACAATCAAGTAGCCTGTTTATACTCACTCATTCGTTCATACCATGCGTACTGATTTTCACGTGTTTTATTGTTACTAGAAGTCTAACTGTCCACGCTACTTTATCACTCGGTTCTCCCAAATGGAGATGCATTTGAGCACATTCTAATCCAGCGCCTAACTACATGCGGGTTCAGTCAACAGTATTAGGCTTTATTTCGCGCATTTGATGCAAGTCGATATCCCAGATCCATTCCTCATCGTAAATTTGAGATAATTATTTCCAAGTTGTTGAAATAAAGAGTGGACTTTGTACAGATAGGATCTTTAGTAGGGTTCTACCTATTTGGAAACATCGGGTTTCATTCCCATTGCATAATCTCTGCCGACGGTCATCATGGCCACCAGGTTGAAAAGATCATCTTGGTTTGCTGCCGATCTAACAGTGACCAACTTCTCTTGATCCTGGTCCATTTCCTGCTTCAGTAAGCGAACATCATCCAACATAGTTGCAACTAGCTTTTCGTGCAGCATTAGCGCGTGTTCCGGGGAGAATGCAGAGGAAGTACGCAACGATATCGCCCGCGTGTCTACAGCCGTTCGTAAGGCTTCCACCTGTAAGTGGACCTCAATTAAGTACTCCGCACAACCGGTGGCAGCAACTGAAACGAAATCTAACATGGGTCCTCCAAACAGAGGTAACATTATATAAGGTTCTGAGGCAGCGCTTGAGCTCTTAAAGGCCAATAGAATGTATATATGCAAATTATGGAATAACTCTAACGGAGAACGGCAAGGAGTCACCTGTGGGTCTAACTTTGTTCGTAGGTACAGAGGCGCCGCATCCTGATTGAACATAAGCAAGCGATCATCAGTTGCTTTGGCTAGGTTAGGTTCCGCATCTGTACTCAATGCCCGTGGAGTGAGGATCATGGAGTGAGCGGAAGCAAATCTCTCTGACTCGAGAAATTTTCTTATTTCAACCAATTCTGAGGCGCAAAGGCCGAAGGTATTCAGATATTTCGGCCAGTCGGCGGTATCGCGCTACACAAAATAGTTATAAGAGACACCGAGAGATACCTGAGTTTCCACGATTGTTAATAAGTCAAAGAGCTTCTGCTTTAGTTTTGAGGCAGGCGAACTAAGTAGTAAGAAGCTTTCCAGATGTTGCCTTTCGGAAGCCTCCATTTGAAGCCTCGAAGTTATAAGGTCTCAGAAACGAGTACGTCCAAGGCCAAGTTCAGTGCTGACGTACCCGTATGCAAATTTACAGACCTTTGGAAAGTATGCGACTCCCTTTAAAGTGTACAGTAAGAATACAAGCAACCAGACGAGGTCCACCGAGACAATCAAACCGCGTGCAAAGGAGGACAAAACTACTGCCACTCCAAAGAGTGTGCCGATGCTGTGTCCGAAACATTTAAGCATATTTTCATTCTTGATCTATTTAACATCAAAATGTGTGAACGTGACTTATTTTGAAAATTTTATTTGAAATAACTGGGTAAGTATGTAGGTTTAATATTATTAAGCAAGGGGCATTTTGCAAGCTGTTTGACTTTAACGAACATTGGACATAGTTTGCATGAAAATCCTCTTGTGGCTGCTAAGTACACCAGCGGCTTGGTTTATGTGGCGTAGGTTTTCCTTAAATTACAAAAACGTCAGTTGCATTAACCGGCAACAGCTCACAGGATCACGTTTAACTGTTATTTCTTTGATTTCGATGATTAAGTATGTAGCTTATCATAATGGGGAAATGATAAGCTCAATTTCAATAGGATCCCATGATAATGACAATGTTAACGGTGAACAACTTGCCGTCTACCCTTTTATAATGAGCAAGGCTATTTGGCCAATGGGAGTTTAGCATCCAAATCTCCTCGTTTTTGGCTTTGCGTATTGCCTGTGCGAGGTGCGCCCGTCTGCTACCCAAGCTTTGTTTCGCTAGGCGTTCCTGGAGGTTCCCTTAGCCAGCTATCTACTTTCCATTATTTCGTTTGAGAATTCGACTGGGTGAACTTCTGTCGATTTTTGACCTGTTTCTGCATTAAACAGGTACATAACCTGTTGACAATTCACTAACCTTTGTGTTTGCATTATTATTGCTGATATACGTCTTCAAATTCGTAAATTTGCTCGCTTTGCTTTCCCTCCCACCTGATTAGTTGTTGTTTTTCTCTCTAGGCATTTTTGACTTGCGCTTCTGTAAAACATGCTGGAATTCGTGATTCCAGTATCACGAAGTGATCTTCTGAACTCAACAATTTCATCTTATTCGGTCAACGAATTGGTATCAGTGCGAAATTTGGCCTCAGCTGTTAAAGGTAACACAGAAGTACTTGTATTATATCTCTCTAGCTTGTCAGAAATGTCTTGTCCGTGAAGGTCATGCAGCCGTTCTGAAATATTTCGACGTCTTTTTCAGTGTCTTACAGTAGGTTTTTTGGCACTAGAGGGGAATGATATGGTTTTCAATTGCTTTATATGACTTTTATACGCATTACTTAGCGAATGGAAATCAGTTGACTCAAGTACAAAGGAGGATACGTGGCATATTGTCCTTAAAGGTGGGTCTTTTGATATTGGACAAAACTGTTCCCAAAATAGGTTGTGAGGTTTCTGTTCGTGAACTCGTTGGAGTGATTAAGCCTCTTTGTCCCACCTCTGGCCTCAACAGAAACGATTTCTTTGAGAAAAGAAATGCCATTAAGATGCATGCCTACCTTCTATGTCAACTCATGGAAATGGTTGAGAACGATTCTACTGCGGAGGCTGGTGCCTCTGCTTCGGCCAAGGTTATTTCTATCCTACCATTTATCTGCATTTGGCGCTATATTTCATAAAATAACCATTCATGCTCTTGGTGTTCTGTTGAATGCACTTCTGAGACCGCAACCGATCTGCAAATCATTATTCAGCCCCTATTTTATTTTAGTGCTGGATGCTAAATCTCGTTTACTGCTCGTTTTTCCGTTTTTTAATTCTGGTTTCATTATTCTTCGCCATAGGTCGGGCGTGGACGCAACAAGACTTTGAACTCTGCCGCCAAGATGCGTCGACCGGGGTTAGACATGTCTCTTAACTGGCCAGATGAGTGCTCAACCGCTATTACGGTGCTAGATCAACTTTGCAAGTTGGATATCAAACAATTCTGGGACCCTCCAGTGGTTGAAGATGATTTTGTCAAGTGTGTTTTTCTGTGTGGCAGTGGGTATTGTTCCTTTATCGAAAGTTGTATTTAGTTCCCCTTCTGCTTCACCTCATTGTGGCTTTATCGTAACCCCCAATATTCAGCTGTCATTGTGAGATGTTCTCCTTTAGTCTCTTGGCGAATAGTTGCTACAAGTTGCTAGAAAACAAGTCGTTGGCGGCCAATACGACACTGAGGACGGCCATCACAAATCTCTTGAGTACTCTTATTCAATTTTACAAGCATGGAATCGCTTGCTGCCTGAAATTAGCTCAAATGCTCCAATGCTTTGCACACATGGCCAATGTGCTCTCTGCAATTGTTAACAGCTTTATGGCTGATGAATCTATGGTACCTTTTGTCAAGGAGTTACTAAATGTATGTTCTACGCTGAATTATTATACACCCACCTCACACACTCCTTTGTTACTCGATTCTTCCATGTTCTTGTCTTCCATTCTCATAGGAAATTTGCAGTTACAACGGAGAGGATTTGGAGCGCGATTCAACGGGCACTCACAACTTATGCGCCTTTCTGGAGTTGGTATCGTCAGCTCATCCCTCGCTGGCAACGTCTATCCTCCCGCTGATCCGCGCTCGACTCTCCGAAGACCCATACCAGATGCGCAACTGTGCTCTTAACGTGATTGGTGAGGTTCTGCGCAATCTTCACGCCGAGAATACGCAAATTGAAGGGAAGGACAAGGTGCAACGCGACCGCCTCATGGATGTACTTCAGGTGCGATCGCTTCCTATGTATTAGCGGCTTCTAACTGTTCTACTCACGTCACAAAAATCAAACGTAGTGTTACTTATTAATTTCATAAATTAATCAACTCACCCCTCTTACCATTATTTTTGAACGCTTGCTTTCAGGAGCACATCCACGATGTCAATGGATTTGTGCGTGCTAGAGCCCTGCAAATTTGGTGCAATCTTGCTTCTGCTGGAGTGCGTTGCTTCTACTCGCCCCTTCCATTTATCAGTCTTATGATTTGTGTTTTTATCTTTCCCTATTTTCTACTCCTGCAGGGCTTGCCAATCCGACGACAAGTTCAATTGGTCAGTTTGCTTGTTGGATCGGAGGGAGCTCTATTTGATGTGTCCAGTTTGGCCCGAAAATATGCAATGCGTCTTCTGACTACAATCATTACTCAATGTCCGGCAGCTAAGGTATTCTGCCATCTGCTTTCTTTCAAATTTCCTATTCTGTCTGTTTGCAAGATGTAGTAACTAGATGTGGTCGATGATGCTCCCATTTAGCTTCATTTCATTTGTACACCAATCCAGTCTCTGACTTATCTTCAGCATTGACTGCTTTACCTTCAGCTTAGTATGGAAGATTTAAATAGAGTTTTGAACAAGGAACAGTCAAGACTTCAGGTACTGGAGGATAATTTTGGTATGTACTCCATCATTTGCATTGCCACTTCGTCATGGTAGCGATTAATTCGGTGTCGTTTTAACCAAGGTGGTACCGTGCTACCATCAAGTGCAGACAATAGCAATATTGAAGAGAGTCTTTTAATACACCATGAAGACGAGGGGAGGGAAGAGGAAGAAGGTGAAGAGACTGACAGAGAAGAGGAATGCCATAGGGCAGAAAAGGTGGAGGTGGAGGAGGATGTGGTCGAACAGGGCGTATCAGAAGCAGCAGCTGCTCTTGAGGCCGTTATTCACTCGGCGGCGCAGGTGGCTCAAGACGGGCAGATGAATGTCTCTCTCACCCACCCACCACCCATCTCCGCTGAGGTGGCATTTGAAGCCCAGAAAGCAGATCTAATTCGTCAGCGAGCCTGTGTGGCCTACCTGCGTGAGATGCAATGCTTTGCTGGCTATGTATCTACAGGCATCGAGAATATGTGCAATCTTCTCCACTCTAAGAACGTTACCGATGTTCTCGAAGCTATTGAATTCTTCCTCACTGCCAAGCAAGCCGGCGTGAGAAATCTAGATGCCGCTCTTCGTCATATGATGGCTATGATTTGGTCGCAGGAGGAGCAGATCAGAAAAGCCGTTCTTGACGCCTCCCGGTGAGTGTCTACAGCTTTCTTAGCAAAAACTAGTTGCATTGGCTGTATGCGCTTCCCTTCAAAATGCTTTTTTTATCGACACTAGGACGTGGCTTTCAACTACCGTTGTTAATTTTTTTACAATGCGTCTTGGTTCTATTTACTGTCAATATCACTCATATCAGTTCCCTTTATGAGAAAGTTTAAAAGCGAATCCGTGTTGTTTTTATCCAATTTATTCTTTGTGGATGTTTTACTGTGCTTGTGTGTGCCTTGTAGTCGGCTCTACTTCCAACCAGATATAGTGGACGAGTCCTTTACGTTGGAGGGTCGTCTTTCTTCAGCCGCATTGACAGCAGTGATCTCCACCCTTGTACGCCTTGTTTCGGAATCGACGATGGGCGATTTTGTCAGTCTCGAACGCATCCTTCTTGAGCTCCTTGATCTGGGCCACGTGGACGAGGATCTCAAACGAGAGCTCTGGAGTCGCTTCACCGACCTCGCCTCCACTATTAATGATGCCGCCTCCGTTCGCTCTGAGCGTCGACAGGAGCTTAAAGCTCTTCTTATTCTTCTCAAAATGATCTCTTCGTAAGTCTTTCTTCAATCCAAAGAACAAGTTGCATTTTCTTTCAAACTGGGTTTAATTTTGTCTCCACGACCGCTTGAAAACCGAGGTCTGTAAGTGAAGTTGCCTAAATTATTTATGTCGTCATGAATTTATAGATCTCTTCTTTGCTTATAGGCCAAGTAGGAAAAATTTGGAATTGCACCTTGGCGATCTTGTTAACTACGGTCTTGGCGCTGCGACGGGGTACGCGAACATCGACTTGGAATGCGCCATGTATGCTTGCATGACAATCCAACAAATGGTTCCCACTCATAGGGTAAGCATGGGGAATAGCCTACTCTCACTGGTTTATTGGCTGTTCTTGTTGCTATTTACATAGCTTGTTGGAATACAGCAGGTAGGGAAGCAGAAAAGCCATTCCACCCGTTCAACACCTGTCAGCTCGAAGCCTTACGAGCCTTTTAGGCTACCGGTCTCGAACCATCTTTGTACCTCCTTGCGCAGACTTCTCATTTCGACATTTACATCTTCTTCCCGCCTTCACTGGATTCCTTTGATGGAACAGGTGAGGACGTTGATTCACAGTTAATTTACTCAACCAAAGGCCTTATTGAATGATATTTGCTTATCCCTGTATTCTTATCTCATCGAATTACTAGTATGGCATCATTTATCTTATACAGTAAATTTTCCATCCGAAGTGTGTGGCCTTGGTTGCATACCACCTTTAGTTCCTGAGCTGCTCAAGCACTGCTCTTTAAGAAGAATTTGTCCTCTGTGGTAACTAGGCGGTTGCGACAATCTTTCAACTCATTGATACACCGAGTCTGGTTATGGCGGAAGTGATTCGTGAAATCGGGGATCAGTTACTCAGATCCCTCACGAAGTCTCTGCCTTCCACCCAGCCGCAGAGGGAGGTGCAAGTATCTTCCCAGTTGGTCGAGGGGGGCGAGGAGAACACCAAAGTGCAGAACGAAGTCGATGCAACCGATGAAAATCCTGAGCTTGTCTCACAAGTTTGTATTTGAGCTACTTACTGCTTCCTTTTTTACTGGGTGGCGCACCCCTAGCTTTGCCATAGTTTTAGCTTGTTGGAGGAGTTATTGTAGATCGACCGATGTTAAGATGTCATATTATTATGCATGCCGGCGCCGTATTGCCTTAAGTAAAATGGTTTTTTTACTAGATGTTCCTCTTAGCTTTTTATCGTAAGAATTTCGGCCCAACTTATTCGGATGCGGTTATTCATTGAGTTTGCACGAACAACATTCCTACTATTTTTTTGGTGCTACTATTCATTGATTTCATCCTCCATTTCTATTAACTCTTAGACCGTTCCACCCACCGTCCCATCATTCATTCTGGCTCGATTCGTCGCTCTGGCTGGACATGTAGCCCTAAAAATGCTTGTTCACTTAGAGTTCTCAGTTCTAAATGAACTTAAACGACGCGAGATTGTCCAGGAAGAAAGCAAACATGCAAAAAAGCACTCTCTCAAGACCCCTCGATTAGCGAAACTGGTGAGTTTGTTTTTACTGACCACTAATTAGTAGGGCGAAAATTTTACTTTTTACTTCTGAATTCAGAATGCTAATCACAATTCTTCTACTCTCGTTGATATCACCAACGGAGCTCAGAAGGGCGAAACGAGCGGAGTCACTGGTAATAGTGCCCTGGAGGAGGAGGCTGCTCTCCTTGGAGCTGTCGCTGACGATGCCGAAGCGGATTATATACGGAATGTTCTAAACACCGAAGTTGTCGTTGAACCTGATCACCTTCTATCTCGTCTCCTTCCCTTGGTGGTGCATATTTGTTCACACCCCAGTAGATACGGTGATCCCGACCTGCAAGTGTGTTTTCTTGTTCTTACGCTTTACATTCAACTTCTTTCACATGTATCTACTTCAGCACTTAGCGGAAGTGTTATCATAACTTTAATTTTAAGTTGGTGTTTGTGAATTTAAGTGCGTCCTTGCTGCCAACGCACACTGTTTCTGGCTGCTCGTTGCAAATTTTCTCTAAGACAAAGTTTCACATAGTTTCCGAAAGAATATCAATTAAAGCTATTGATGGATGGAATTGGTTTCTATTCTGTAAGGCTCCTATGCGCTTGGCACTAACTAAAAGCTAGCTAAATTGTTGAATACTTCTAATATCCCCTTTCCCCTAAGTTATTAGCCTCCTTCGCATGGTATTTGTTGTTTAATGGTATTATTTTCGCTTTAAAAGGCATCCGCTTCGCTTTCGTTGGCTAAATTTATGCTTGTAAGCAGCATAGTGTGTGAGCAGAATCTGCAATTGCTATTTACTCTGGCGGAGCGCAGTCCCTCTGAGGTGGTCCGTGCCAATTTGATCGTGGGTCTGGGTGATCTGGCTCGTCGCTTCCCCAATCTCATCGAGCCATGGACTCCTAACCTCTACGCTCGACTCAGAGATACTTCCTCAAAGGTTCGCATCAACGCACTCAACACCCTAAGCCACCTCATCCTAAACGATATGGTCAAGGTAGGTTTCAGCCCCTTACTTGCCCTCATTCCTGCTTGCTCTTTTGAGTGGCATTTTTCTATTACCTCATCTGTTTTGTCCATTCAGGTCAAAGGGCAGATCAGCGAAATGACTGTGTGTTTGGTGGATGAGAATGATCGCTTGAGGCAGTTGTCTCGCCTCTTCTTCCGTGAACTTGCTCAAAAGGGCAATGCTCTCTACAATGTTATACCTGACATCATCAGTCGTCTTAGCGATCCCGAAGTGGGGGTGGAAGAAACCAAGTTCAGGTCGACTGTCGAGTATGTGGCACTGTGCACCCCTGTTTAAGTACGTAGTTACGAATGCCATTCGTCCCCAATCGGTAGCGTTATTTGTGGAATTTTCTTCATTCATAGCAGTCAATATCAATTCTTGTGTTGTAGCTTTTGTCCAATGAAAAGTGTAGTTTTGATATGGATAGGGATTAAGTTTTCGCTTACTCTAGGACTCCCCTCTAGGGACTGTGAATACCTTGTTGAGCGCGTTATGTGATCTTACTCGTTTAGTTTATTAATGAGACACTTTCCATTTTCATCCTCTTCTTGATAGTGATGTTCTCTTTAGTTTCTTGTTTCCATTGATTGAGAAGGAGCGGCTCTGTGAAACCCTTGTGGAAAAGATTTGCTCTCGCTTTCGAGTGACTCAGTAAGCATTGTTCTCTCCTTTCAAGCTCTCCTTCATGGTAGCTTTGCAAATTAATTTGCATTGGCCTTCCGTTACTACAGGACGGAGCGGCAATGGCGTGATCTAGCCTACTGTCTACGAGTAATGTCCTTCAATGAACGCATGATTCGCACATTGCACGAAAACTTGCCCATCTTTGCGCAGCAGCTCTCCATCCCCGATGTTTACCAGTCCTTCTCAGAGATCCTCGTCAACATTAAGAAAAACGCTAAGACTGATGCTCTGCCGCATCTTGAAGAGTTCGAGGCTAAAATCGAGGAGGTAATTGGGCGCCCGACTCTCATTTTAATCACCAATGCCGATTGTCTATTGCATTGTCAAATTCATTACACAGAGGGAAGCACACTGAACTTGGATGTTTTATCAAGTGATTCTCTCTGCTCATAACTGATAAAAATGACGTTATTTTTGGCATTGACTGGAAGATCTTTCCGTTGTATAAATTGCTACTAATTACAAGTGGGCAGCGCATATCATTATGGTAGTGGTTTTGGTTGCTTTTCAGTTCCATCGAAAAGGTGTTGCCGACGAGGCGGCTCTGCAGCGGGCCGAAGTGATGGCGAAGAAGGCGGTGGCCAAGCGACGCCGAGTTGCATGCGACGCGCGCAAATCGATGCGTCGAGTCAATCAAACCAGCAGCAGTGGCATTAGTGACGAGGAGACTGAAAGGGAGGAGGAGATTATGGCGATGCAACCTCCCGGTCCCCGCAAGCCACGATCGCGCCGAGCTACTGCCGTTTCCAAACCCCATGTGGTATTCAGCTCTGACGAGGACGAGGTGGACGATGAAGATTAGTGCACCGGCATTCTGCTGGTGTATGAATGTTTATATGTAATGTAGTGTTGTATTTTATGCGGTACTATGTATCTTTTGCTAATTGTTAAGAAATCGTTCGCTTTTGTTATTTTGTTAAAAATTATAGCAAGGAGGGTCAAAGACTTTTTAATTGGTGTTAAATTACTTGATGCCCTCACTTTGCAGTCACAGTCCAACATTCACCAAAACCTTTCCGCCTGCAAAACTCCTCAGTTTACTCAGTTCTTAGCTTCTTCTCTGGGATATCGAAGTTCTTAACTGATCCTCACTTTTTTAACTGTTTTAACTAACGTTTCGAAATTCACCACTGAAGCTATGGAGTCTTTTAGTGCTGGTATTTTATGTCAAGTTAGCAACGTTGAGTTTATGTTTGGAAGTCTGGTTTTTCTTTATTCAAAAGTATACACTTATTGGAATCCCCTTCGATAGTCAGTTCAGTAGTCCATATAACTTTGACGATGCTAATTGTTCAGAGTGGTCATGATTTCAAGTGCTTTTAGCATGATGGTTGGTGGATCATGAACGAATTATTTATTACGCAGTGTCCTTACAATCTTCCTCTGTTGTTGACAAAGTGCGGGCAAAGTGGGTCACTATTCTAGTCCACGAATAGTCTCGCCTCGTATTTGTTAAATTAACTAATAGCACTTGCAGTCAACTCTTGATTTCTCAGCTATCAGTGAGTGGGGGCAAGAAGTAGTACTCCAGCATTTTCGTCTGAATCTTGTCACTGATTCTAATATCAAAATTGCTTCACGGGTCTGATGAGTTATTTTCTTGGAGAGGGGACATAAATATTACCAGCAGGGTGCTGCGTTTCGGTCTTTCAACAGCTTTCAAAGGCAAGTCTATTGGATCTCCTCCAAGTGTGTCACTAGTATGCTTGTGCGATGATTTCGCTCATATTTCATAGCGTAAACCGCATCAGATGCCGTCCCCAAGGCTATATATAGGAAAGAGTGTTTTCGTTGGGTGACTGTGATACTTACGAACACAAAGGATAGTCACTGACCATCGAATTGCATCGTTACTTTTCTGCCAGTTTATATTGTCCTAAAGTGAGGCTTTTGCTACGAAGCATTCAGTCCGTTTTTTATCCTAACAAATACATTTCTATAATTGTTTATTAAGGGCAACATTTGATGAAGTCTGTCTACACTTTTTGTGGTATCGACTACCCTCCAAGGGAAAATTTAATTCGGAAGGGTCACCACTTCCTAATCGCATCGGTGTCAAAATGACCTTCAAACTGTCTCGGTGAGTTCATCATCCCGGGTAGCTTTGGCCAGCAGGAAGGGCCATGTCTGTCCCAAAACTAGAGCAGGAGTGAGTTGCGGTGACCACTTAGACCTACCCCAAACAGTTGCCGTGGTCACGTAGATCGTACGCACAGCCCTATCAACGTGCGTGAGTGCACGTGAGTCAATCCTCTCCCCTTAGATGGGTAAGGTGAGTTAACGTGGGAGTTAAAGAAGTGTGCTTTGTGGTTGTTTGAAGTGTCGTCTTAAAGAAAGCCTAACCTGCTCATGCCATTGAACACTCGTGCCAAGCTCCAAGGCATGGACCGTTTTCTTAGCCTCGTGAGCGTTGTTTACCTAATGGAGGTTGGGGAAATGTGTTGATGCTCCAAATGTCTGAAACAAGCTCCCACTGTTACCGTGTGGACAAGCCATTTTTTAGCAATTATTACATTCCCAACCTGAATGGCAGAGGTGAAGCGTCCCAGTTGATGACCTAGCTACTGCAGTTTTCTACTCTAAGCTGGGGGACGGAAGTATAGACATTGCACATTTCGGTCTTGGTTTTACTATTCGAATGCACTGATGTTTCCGTAGCCTGCAGCATAGAAGTTCACACAACGCTCAACAATTGTCTAGATGCTAGTCTAACTCGGTGGCCTAAACCCGGAACTTCAAGCTTATGCATGTAGTCAATTGGCTTTTGAAGTCATTAACCTCACGGCGAAGGCAGGATGCGCAAATGATGCATTAGCATTGGCTGGTTGGCGTGACAATGTAAAATGAGGTGACCGCATCATGCTGGAACGTTATTCTGTCTTATAGCCTCTCACAAATGCAATGGCGCGAACAAATCCCATGGCGTGTTTCTAGGCCGTACAACTATGCTATCATATTTGATGCATTGATGGAAATTTTGTTAAAATCTGCGTTCCAACCGATGCCTGACAGTCCTGTCGCAGAGGTATGCTTAAAATCACTGACTTAAGGCATTGAGCCAATTCTACGACCGGAAGTTTAGCTCATTTGTTGCGCCGTAAGATGCTAAAGGTGGTAAAGTGTGTTACATAGATAATATCACAACATTCACCTACCTCAAGATGATATGTTGCAGCTGATATTAGTGTAGGTGTGCAAATAGACGGAGTTCTTGCATTAATTTTGGCTTGAAACATGACAGCTAGTCGAACAAAGGTTATGTGGAACAAGTTCTAGTCGCTTAAGAAAGGATCAGTGTTAAGGTTTCCTTAAAAATGTGCAACTTCAAGCAAGCCGTATTCAGTGGGTGCAACCGCTATTTTCACCTTCACATCTATTTATAACCACCTGTCATTTGTAAAAGCGAAGAAGGAGTCGAGTAATTTCTAGGCTTGCATTGATGAAATCATCCATCTCCTATTACCGTAAAACTAAGGATTTTAAAATGGGCTACCTATCACTCAGGCTAGGTAGGCCGGCTGAAGTCCAAATCCCCAGGCAAGCTGCAGTCATCTCCACTTCATAAGGTCCAAGATCACTTTATTTTGATTGATTGCCATTTGTAAGTAACAGCGGATTGGTGTTGGAACATTTGATGCTGAGTTCGCAAGATTGAATCTCTTTTGTCCCACGACAATGGCGCGTTAATCATCAACCCCTTCCCATCATTTTCACAATTAATGTCTTCCTTCTGGCATACTAAAAGCTCTTGTACGCCTCCTGGTTGCCGTGAGGGGTGATAGGACTTCTAAGGCCCATTAGCCATGATAATTTGTGTCCTCACTGGCACGACGTCACTGTAGTATGAGAGGGGAATTGTATGTGAAGGAACCCGCAGAAGACATTAGAGACTCTCTGCTGACATCTGTCTGTGTGAAAAAAATAACAGGTCCCGAAGCATTTCTAAAATAAGACGAAATTCTAATTGGTGGAGACACCAGCAACAAGGCAACGCTCCTAGACTATTAAGGAAATGACAAAAGATTACAAGTTTTCCTACAGTTCACCAGGGCTAATCACCTGTTTCTCTTTTGGTTTTAAAACATTACACTGAACGTTTTGCCTTGAGTTCTCCACAAAATATCGGTTACAGAAATGGGGCATCGTTGGCCTTTGTATCCGAGACCATTGTGCAGGCCAATTCCATCTAGGCAACTCGGAAATGAAGTGCAAAAATACTGATGTAATAAGAGGTTAGGATCTATACTTTAAATGGATTAGGTAGGAGACGTGCTAGTTCCCAGCTTAGCAAGCACTGGTTTCTAGTTGTCTGCATTTTGTCTATTTAATGAATAACTTATAATTACAGAAATCATGGACATCGTCCTTTTCCCCCATCAGCAGCCTAAAAATATTTTAAATGTCATTTATACCAATATATATAAAAAGCAGCACCGACCCCAGACCATTAGGAAACGTGTTTAAAATCCGCTTCGACGCACAGTTTTGAGTGAATTGAATAAGATTTCCAGTATACAAAATGTGAGAAACAAAAAGCTGTAAAATCATTTTAGAGGTGGGCATAAGAACGGACAGAAGTGTGGGTTGCCTTCACCCCAC
>UYWX01020833.1:0-12420 GCA_900622495.1 Hydatigera taeniaeformis | reverse complement strand
AATCAAACCTAGCACCGTCGAAAGGTCAAAACACAAATTTGCAGACTTTAACTCAAATTGACCCAAGATTACACAAACGGCACGGTGCATCGCTTGATAGATTTCAATTTTCCCATAATGACATGGGTATGATTCTGGTCCCAATGGCTCTGTCGGCAATGCATTTCTAGAACTATCGTTAATGTACACATTCAACATGTGTGTGAAATACTGGTATGAAACCTGATGCCTGATTAAGGAAGATATTTTCACATCAAGAACCAGATGAGAGGAGACTAACAAATTTCAGTAGTGGCCAAGGTCTGATCCAATTCCGAGAGCCTTTTTGCAGCCTGTTACAGTTAGATTGCTGTCTGTCAAATACAGCAAGCTTTTATAAAGCTACAATATTTCTCCGACCTACGTGAAGATCACTAACATATTGGATGCTAGAAGCTTAAAATACGTGATAAGAAAGATATTTTCACATATTTTACCAACAAGTGGTAGCTTCATTAGCTGACTTAATTTCTTCAGCCCTTAATGCTAAGAGTGAGAGTGAGATTTGTGGATGCCAACAGGATAATGCTACTCGGACATCGGTTATCACCTGGATGCCAATTTGAATTTAATAATAGTTGGTATATGATTAAGGAAGACGCAAAACAAATCAATGTCATTCTTTAAATCATAGTAAAGTAACATTTTTTGCAGCGACAGTTTTGGCACGGACCAAAACACGAAATGATGGGGTTCTGCATACAGGGAACACAAGCAAACAGAACTACAGCACAAACGATAACGCGTTCTGCATCAAAACGGCTTTCGTTTTTTTTGGCTAGGATAGAGATGAGTGAAAAACTGGGTTGAAAGATTGTATTGATGAAGAAAACCGGAGCTTTCTGAATTGCAGTACTGTAAACGACGAAATCTGAATAAAATCTCCTCATCAAAGATCGAAATGAACATCAAAGCAGTGTCCTAGGCTGCTCCAATGGCAGCTATAAGTCAATCCTCCATAACAGCATTGGTAGCAATAATATAAAAACATTAAGTTTATAAAGTGTTTGAAACAAACGGAATGAACGCATGGCTGAATAATTGCAGTTGGCGGTATAAAACCAAAATAATTTTTCTAGATTGCTTTGGACTTGGAAGTAGAAGAATTAAGACATATAGAGAAAGGCCTTACCAACAGGAACATCCCTCGTAACTTCAACCGCCCAGCCGCGTTTATGACCGGTATTCCTGAGACGCACAGTTCCATCTGGTGCAGAGAGCAGACGACAAGAAGTTCCCGGTTTATCATCACTAGACGCCTTTGTTAACTTTATTGTCTGAACTCTTGAAAACTTTGGAGGGTCATAACGAATGCACTTCCAGAGGGGTTCAGAGGGAGATGAGGGTGTCGACATCGTCTTCTCTTGCTCCGTGCTACATTCCAATAACCCAAGTTTAGCCAATGATAAAAGCGAAGTCCTCATAGATGCTTCAGAATCATCGAGAAGGCTAATGGCCTCCTGAAAGTGCTTTCTTGCCTCCGGCAGGCGACCCCGTATTTGGTGGCATTGGGCTATGCGAATGTGCAGACGTGCTGCTTTTGACAGTGGAAAGCCTAACTGGGAAGAGGAAGTAATATAAGGATAAGAGCTACTCATACTAGTTCACAGTAGTGGATCGAATCATTTATGACCCCGAATGAAAGCTTCCATTTCTAGAAAAATTATGGTGCCACCTCAACCACTTTCAGCTTCAAGTAATCCCAAATCAGAACCCGTCTAACATCCCCATAGATTACCAAAAAAATTGCTCACGTAGACATGAGGAGCCAAAAGGTGACTCTCTGGGATCAGTGAACAAACGAGGCATGGAGAAAGTCGCAAAATCTGAGAAGTGCATTGAATGTCCAGCGGATAGATCCAATTCGCCGAATCATCATACGATGACCAAAACGAAAGAGCGAGCACGACATTGAGAGGAACGTTGGAATGGGTGAGAAGCTTGGCATAATAATATTTAACCTGACAGGGCACCTCAAACTAGTCATTTTATTCGTAAACGACTGAACACTATCACCACAAATGGTGTTTATTTCTAAATGCTATCTCTTGAAGATTCTGAAAAGGTGTTAAGGATCGGTGACTATGGTATTGATGATCACAGTAATCGACATACTTCACATACAGATCAACCTAGACAGTTCAACAAAAGCACAAGTAACACTTCCAGCAGATAAATATGTGAGGAGGTGTCAGATGACGAATCAAGCCTCATATCAATTTAGCCACTGAAATTTAAATCTCGGCGTGAAGAGTAGCGAGTTGCCTAGCTGAATGACATCGAAATGGTACAGTTGCTTTGAGGATGACTAGACATACTTCTAGCAGTGCTCCATGATCCCATTCAGTGCTATTCAAAATGACGCCCTTGACAGTCATCCACTCAAGTAAATATTCGGGCAGAGCTCGGGACGACTATGTTATCTCCGATTCTGAAGGACGCAAGCCAAGAATCACAGGACAAATCACGTACAAATGGTAACGAATTCAAAATGTTAAGCCACTGTTCTGTGCTAGTAGTACAGGAGCAAAGAATGCTACGCAAAAATAGTCAGGATTTTCTGGATCGAACTGCCAAAATTGGAGAAAGAATGCTACACCATCTCATATCATTAACCGAGCAAAACAGGCTGATCCAAGTAACCCCTTTCGTATGGATACTTGTGTATACTGGGGGCTGTTGAAAAAATTAACGCGAATTTCTTCAAATAGGACTGATCTGTAAATCCCATGTTTAACAAGCAAAATCTGCAGATAAATGCCCACACACATCAATATTGCCTACCTTGAGCGCCTCGCTTGCATCTGCAGAAGCCTCATCGAAGCAATTTAGACTAAATAAGACACAGGACCGATTGCCCAGAGCCAGAGCTTTTACGGAATCCGAAGCTGCATGAAAAAGTGCAGCCGTATAAAACGTAAGCGCCTTCGTAGCCTGGCGTGATTTCCACAGCTGGTTGCTGTGCTCCCGTATCTGAGTCGATACCTCGTCCGACTTGCCATTGAGCCCCTTCAATGCCGTTTCCTTGGACGGCATTCCAAGCACTTCAATACCGCTTTTCGCTGCAAGTCCAGACACAGTTTCTGGCAGAATGACTGCAGATGATAACTCCTAACATAAAAACAACGACACACACCGAAATTGGTGGCTTCCAGAGCCTTGAGAAGATAGCAGACGCGTTGAAAGTCAGTTCTGGTTTCGCCAAATTTCTTCAGGAACTCCTTTTTCTTACCAAATTTTGACATACTTTCATGCACGATTCTAAAATATTCCTTTACAAGCTCGTGTTGACTGCCCGATTTCATGCATTCCATCTTCGTAAAACGAACCTCGACAAAACTACAACATTTAAGCGAATGCATATTCAGAATCTTAAAGGAAGTCCACGTATGACTTCTACCCTTCATGATTAGAAGCATTAAACGCAAAAGCAACAAGACCATGTTTGAAAAAAATAGGCAGTGCCCGTCTAACAAGCAATTTATGGGGCATGCAGCTCAAGTACGAGAGCCAAACATTACCAATACTCTAAACGCCGTCACCAACGGTTTGATAAAAATCAAGCAAGCAAATAACGAAGGCATTCGACTGCCAAATGTGCAGCTTCTAAGCGCGTTTACATGCAGTGAATAAATGTTAAAGTCCAGAACAAGCCATAAAAGGGGAGACAAAGCACAAAGATACACTTTACAGAAGAAACAATGGATGTAATAGCACAAATCCAAAGTGTGAAGGTAGATGAAGGAAACCCAGAGAACAGTCTAAAATGGTGAGGATAATATGAACTGCCAAAACATCCTACTGCTTCGCCTAGTGGCTTGAACGACTCCCGACATTCCTATTGAAAATGACATCAGAAAAGCATAGATCAAACCTAAGACTTGCCTCATGTACTGGCAGACGACGAGCCGCTATTCAGCTGAGAACTTCCAATTTCGATCCTGCATATCCTAACTCGCCTATCTCGATGCTGCAAACTTCTGACTCAACCGACTTTAATACTGCATGGGCACGCAATCCGTAGCTAGTTCGATCAAAACATCGATAAGGTTTACGAAAGACACCAAGTACTCCCCAGCCAAGACTCATTAATTTTCCACATTCACGAAACTCTGAAGAATTCTACCCACACAGGAACTAAGTTGGAGGGAGAAAAATAATGCAACGCCTGCACACCGAGCATCGTCAAGCCCGACCCTAAACCTCTGAAGACACAGATGATTCACACAAAACTCAGCTGAGCTGACGAATCGGCGTGAAATATAGCTGGCTAAAACCGTTTCAAAGCTGTGTTTACTATTATACAAGAATTATGGCCGTCAAATGACCAAATTTTGTTCGTCCTGAAAATATAAATGAATTATAGCACCGCGTGGACAATGACTATGGAGTGGTTTTGTAAAAATTTTTATTCGAATGATAAAACTGTCATTTGCAATCAACAATAGGGCTTAACAGATGTGAAACTTCTAGCCTTAATGTTCTTTTAGTAAAATGATGTGATACTATCGCTCCCTACTGCATACAAAAGGGAATTGTTTTTATTTGTGGAGGCCGGTGTGAGGCCCAGAAATAAGGAGACAAAAAAGCGTCATGCAGCGGAAATAGCCCCTACCGGAAACTACTTATTGGTGACCAATCCACACAACGCAGGCGCAACCAAAGCAATTTGATTTAATGAAAGCAAAAATCCGGCAAATCATTCAAATAAATTAAGGCGCTGCAAAAATCTTTGCAGTGACTCCATCAGCTCCACGTGCTCCAGTTTTTTCACTAGCATATGGAGGTCCGCCATTTCCAAGATTCCTTGCTGCACTGCATATCCCTCTTCCCCGTATATTCTCCTATAATCGAAATGGGAACACGTGTTTTTGAGGTCTTTGCATGCTTAATTCCCTTTGTACGTGGTCAAAGACACTAAGCCATAGCTGAACATCTTACATATTTTGGCAGTAGAAAAGACGTTCAGCAAGAGCGCAAATGCGCGCAAATTCGATAGTATTCAGCGCGTAATCTTCCCCAGGTATATCCAGCAGGGATATTATCTCACCAACTTGTTCCTTCTTAAAAGAACCGCCCATGAGAGCCTTCAGTGGTTCTTCGAGTGCCTGGGGTGGTATGCAGCGTTAGCAAAATTTTGCTCCGCGACTCTTAGTGTTTTGTTCTTGGTTGTTTTAATTTATCCATTTCTTTGTCGATGGTACGAACTTACATTGATCGGAATGAGTTGAGTTCGATTTTCCTTGAATTTGTTAAAAATTCGAGTATAGTACGGCACCCGCGTATCTCTAAGCTCACAATAGCGCTTCATGTATTCCATTGGTCCGATATCTTAATGATACACGAATGTTAGTATGTGTCCAAATCCTGTGCTAATTTCGCATTAACTCTTTAAAATTCATGACATTGCGATGTATGCATTTGTGACTATATTGCAATTACTTACTTTCCATTTGCTGCAAGTTGAAAGGGGTTGTGTAGCGTACCAACGTTTCCCGTGACGAATTCCTGTCATGGTGGTCATGACCCAGTAAATTTCGCATCATCTAACACAACGCAGCAAGGGAATTTGCGAATACTTAAATACTATCTTGTGTCTCATTGACCTAGACAATTATTATTATTAACTCACATCTTTATAGCGGTAGGCGTACGATTGGCCCATATCGGTGAGACCAGTTTGCCAACACGGCGGCCTCATGTGATGAAGACGTGCGTCAAAGCAGCGACACTGCTCTAGATAACCCTCTACTTCAGCCCGTTGACGATCGCACTGGTTACGCACTACGGCTTGCCAATGTTCCAGACACTCTGTTTGACTTCGCGTCAACCGGTCGAAGCGTTGACCGTAGAAGAAGAAGGGAGCCCGAAAGCGCAAGTAGTCGTTGCAAGTTAAACTCTGCTCACACCAACTGTTTCCTTGGTGGGAGGGAATTCGAGCTAGCAACTCCTAGATTTTGCGCAACCATGGAATTATCTGAACCTGGTTCGGAAGGCGAGTCAGAACTAGAAAGTGGCGATTCGCCAAGCAGCGATAAAGATGACACATGGTAATTACTGTATGATGTAGTAGCATGCTTGTTGTTTGTGTGTACGTTTGTTAAATATTTGGTTGTTGGGACTATAGAAGTAACGACTATCGGTAAATATGTGAGTGAATGTTTGAAAGACATCGAATAGGAGAAAGAAGCTTACAGAAGGATCATTTGGCTGAAATCGGTTCCAGGTTTCTACAAGACTTTTGACTCCTGTATTGGGATCCACAATCTCCGTCAAGGGTGCTTTCCTTTCGGGGGCGCAGTTCCGCAGCTGCTGTAATGTCATCAGCGATGGGTTGTGAGCCGGAAGGTTAAAAATTTCCCTAAAAATAGGTGTGATCAGGTGTCATTTCTTCATCCATCGAATGTGACTGAATTCCCGTAGGTAATAACAGCAAATATTTGAAATGTACTCAATTGACACCACAACATAACTAAATTTAAAAGGGTATATATGCTACTGGTGATTTATAAGTAGCAATCGTGATTTTGGGCAGTTGTTGCATAAATCTTAAAAGATTTCGTTGCTAAAGCTAAAGGACAGAGATCCTCTATTATGATTTATAACGGCTGTTTATTTTCTAAGTTAGCCCCTCAAAAACTCTATTTATCCAACTTATGCGCTTCTTTTATGAGCATTCAAGCCACAGCCTAAATCACCTGAGGAGTTATTTGCCAACTCCGAGTGTTCCATCCGTCTGTGTACTAGGCATAGTCCAGTGAGTTGTGAGAACACCTGCATCAACAGGATTATGCGTACTTGCAATGTTGAGGCGTGTCTACAAAGCGAATCTTTTCCCCTTTCTCCTCACAGAGGATATATGACTATCATTAACACAAACCGTTAAAGGTAAACGTGACAGATGTCATTTAAATGTCGAGACATGGCCTTAATACACACAATGATAATCCATACCAACTTACTGAATCAGTGCTTATAGCGCTACTTAGCATAGCGAAAATGACATACGAGGGTAGTGGGTAGCTAGTCTCTCCCACAGACTCTGTTTTGTTATCCTGGCAGTCATCGCATATAAGTTCTTGGCCCACTTCGACTGACTGTCTCGCATTCTCCATTAGAGTCTCTTGATCCCTGATGTAACGTTTGATTAACTGGCGCGAGACATCCTCGAAACTCGGAGGTTTCTTCATCTTGCCAATTTCTGGACTCTTATATTGACCCATTCTACCGCACGTGATCCTCGTCAAATAAATGTCGAGGTCACCTGTGGCAAATTGCTTAAGTATCAAATTTGGCATCGGAGATTCCCTTAAACAGGAGCCTGTTATAAATAGCTATAAAAACAGCAGTATCAATTGTCCGTTTAAAGTGTTACTAAGTTAAGTAGACACTCTCGGTTCCACCTCCTTATCTGAAGTTGTTGAAAACATCGTAGCGACCCACGAAAGAGGAAATCAGTGAGCAGGCTTCTTAAAATGGCACTCACGACAGCCCTTTTTGTAGATGTATTAATGAGTTCCTTTATCGGTTGACTGTATCAGAAAGGTGAGGTTAATTAATTTGATTTTGATAATTATTACAGTTTTTCAAAGGCTAGGCCTTCTTAACCCCATAACGAAGAATTAGAGGCCTTCGAGCAACCTCATTTCTCCAAAGTACGGTTAAAGTCGAATCTTTACATTAATACAAAATCATTTTGCAAAATATCAATCATCTTAAGCCTCCTTTTTAAGTTGTACTGCCATTTTATCAGTGGTCTAAGTCCTATCTCCGCATGCGTAAGCTTCATGCAATTCGAATGGAACCTTGAACACGCATGAAAGGTACAAGGGATTAGTTCTAATGTACAGACGCTAACAACATTTTTTTCCTAAATACATAGACGTAGAGGAGCAACCTTCGTGAGAAAATAAATTTTTAATGTGCATAAGTGTTAAGAGACGCTTGTGATGGACAAGTGCCTACGCCATCATAGATGCCTGAAAGATCACTTTGTTGCAAGTCTGTGACGCCTGTTCCTGGTGCTTTTTACTTTTACCATATCACCAGTTCCATCATAGTTCAATCCAGAGCTCGCAAAATAAATTAATATTTTGTCATCTTTTTTTAATAAAATCTGCCATTTGTGGAAATGACGAACTTCAGTTTTCGACTCCATGTGAGACACCTTAGAAAATTGTTCAGTTCATTATTTGCTTTCACCTATACATAATATTTTGAAATTTACTTATATATTTTTAAGCCGATCTTTTAAATTTTCATCTTAGAAAGTCAGATAGGGGTTTAGAAACTTATTTTCACACTTTTGGAACCTGTGATTCTTAAAAGGGAAATAAAATTGATAAAGTCGAAGATATAAAACCTTATTTTTAGCTTATAATACAATCGTTTCATCTAGGACCTCAACACTGAAAATTTTTATTTGCTGAAGTTGTCGGAGCTAGTCATTGACCAAATAGTTTTAAATTTGTAAAATGCTGATAATTTATTTGGCTTTTTTTCATCTCCCATTTTGCATAGATCATTTAACACTAACAAGACGCTTCTAATTTTTGTTGCAGAGTGTTTTAAACTTAATGAAAAATTAGAAATCGAGAACCAGAATGAATTTTTTTGCATCACAATATCGAATTGGTTAGCTTTGCAAGCTTCGCTAGCAGAAGTGTGCTTCTGTTTTAATGTTCAACTCCTAGTGTTGAATAAGTGGATAAAATTTAGTCTTTAGAAGACTGTCTAATTTAAACAGGCTCTTAATTGTTAATTCTAGAGAGTAAACGACCGGCGTAAGCTCGTCTAATTAACAAAGGTAGGATGTTATGATTAGTGCAGCCAAAATAGAGTTCCATGAAGCACAGATAAATGATTAAAAAGCACATAAATCTGCACAAAAAAGACTAGCCGGTAACAATGCAAGCCTTGACGCCATCACTGAAGGTAAATCGTTATTGGGATGGAAGCTCTTAAACTGACCAAACGGAAGCAAAAATCGCGTGTAAATACAAAAAGGCAAAAAGCTTTGTGTGCATATTAATCTGTCGACGACCTTTTTGATTAGACAACTTATTCTAACGGCATGACAACGAACCAAGGTAGCCATTGGATAATTACGAGCCACCTGTAGTTAAAAGTAAGTAAATAATGATGCAATCAGAACTAACCTTGTTAAGTTGCATACCAATAGAGCTATACACTAATCGTTTCAAAACTTTTGCAAAATATTTTGTTGGTAGCGGATACATAAGGTAAATTATAACTTTAAATGGGACATAAGCGTAAGTGCCAATGACTTATTGGGTCAAATTTCTTCTGGTGTCAAGGTTTTTCAATGTTAGAACTAGTTATCGTATTTTGATGCTTTTGTAATTTCACAAATGATAAAATACTATTTATTGCTTGAAAAAGCATATGTTTAAGTAAAATATCTAACACTCTTGAGACGAAAAACCAAAATTTTAACAAGTTTTAATTTAAACGTTGTTTCCAGTTTTTGAGGTCCTAATTACCGATCCGTTACATTACAAGCTTAATCAGCCGAAAGTCTGTAGGAACCAAATAAAATAAATGAGCTCTTATGGGATTCCAATGCAATTACGTTACCAAACCTACCCTGTATGCATAAATACAAAAAAATATGTTACGAAAGGCAGAACAACCAATCACGTAGTGTAGCGTCCCTAGGGAACGCGTTCTCACCTCCCATTCACCAATCGCATGGCCGCATCTCCCACCCCCAGCCAATCGCTTCCCAGGAACCGTCTGCACACTCGCTCAGCCATGTGTAACCAGTCGATAGCTCTTCATGCGCTGAACAGATAGCTCAGAAAGGGGAGAAGAGTCGAAGGGGACATCGAAGGGGAGGTTCCCGGTGGGAATTTGCCAACAGCAACGACTGGCGTTTCATTTTTGATGAGCGTTTGCCTGGTGTGTATGCACACACGTGCGCGCGCGCCTCTCTCCCCAGTGGCCTATAACCGCACCTGCGCACGTATTGCTAGATGCGTTGTAGTGTCCGTAGAGCGCAGTTAGCGCACAGCTCTACTTTATTCCTCCGCCATTTGCCCCACGGCACGTAGAGTATCTGTTACTGCTCCCGCTGATAGAACTCCTCTGAGAGCTTCCTACGCTCACAGGGCAGTCGACTGTGCCGTTCAACTAGCAAGAGAGCAAGGAAGCAACAGAGAAAGACCTTTGGGAATCGATACGCAAAGGAGCGCAGAAACGCACACCCACGCACACGTTCGCATTGGTTTTTCGATCACCAGTGAAGGGGAACCACCAGTTGTGGGGAAAAAAGGGGGTTTCCATAGGGAGCGATCAACTTTAACCGACGAGGATCACTTCCCGTGGGAGAAGAAGGAAGGAAAGAGGGTAACAAGGAGGAAGACAAATACAGAAGTGAGTGTATTCAACCATTAATAAATGGAAGCTCTGCATTTTTAGTTATTTAGTCGACTTTGTAAAAATATTGACGAAAAAAAGAATGAACTATAACAAAAAACTTTTCGAACAGAAGTTCCTTACATCTAAGACCGTACCTTTCTTTTTAAGCCTAAAGTCGAATATGTGTGGTACATGTTCTTTACCTCTACAAATGAATTATAATAGAGGAGAATTACGCCTGAGAAAATCTGATGAGTAAGTGGTGTACTTAGATTGGGAATACTTGTGATCTTGCAGTAAGACTCGGAGTGATCACTTTGGGGTAATAAAGCACCTCGCCTGTGGTGAAGGGGAACACTCTAGTGATGTGGACTTGCAAGAAGTCATTTTAGCGGGTTGTCCGCATAGTTACGCTTCATATTTTTACATGCCTTGCATCAAACGCCAAAATTTACTCATAGACGAATTGCTTGGCTAATTACACAGAAAATTTTGTTTATGATACATTCCAAACAAAAGATGGAGGGTATTGAATGATTGAATTGATGTCGATTAGTGATTAACTTTTCAGGCGAATGGTGGAATTCCGTGTATTTCAACTGAATCGATTCATTCTCTACGCTGAACAATGCTGATTGAATTTTAAATGATTGGAATGAACCCTTTCGCCATAACCTCACGTTCAGAAAAGGAAACTAAAAAATTGCATTAACAACAAATAGCTTGCTATAAATATTCATTAGTAACGACTGAATATGAAGTGTCCGAGCTACATCTAAGAATATAATAAGCAATACTAATCTGAAAATGGCCAATTCACTTAGAAAGGTAAGGGCAGTAAAACTGATGGTATGGAGTCCAGCATGATCTGTACGCCATGATGCAGTCGACTGGTCCATGCTAATGCTGACTGTTTGTATTATGTGGACAAAATCGGATTACTGTTTTAAATCACAGCTTAAGGGTCGTCGGAATATTCTTCAGACTGGTTAAAGTGATTTAAAATTTCCTCTTAATTCGAACACAAATTGATTAACATTGCAGATGTTTGTGCAACATCCGCCTCATCTCCAACAACAACAACAGCAACAACAGGGTCAAGGGGGAGATGAGAACGCTTTTGGAAATTCTGGTGGTCCCAGTACAGACCAATCACCTCTTTATCCCCATGGCGGTCGGAGCTACGCCGCCTTTGGTAGCCAATCAGATGAGAGGGTTTATGCGACCTCTTCCGCAGTCGCAAGCGATGACACCCTTTTTACCTCCCCAGCCAGCCAATTTAACTTCGTACGCTCTTGGATTGCTCAACATCACCATAACCATAATCAACATCATCAGCAGAATGATGTTAATAGTGCTCATAGCCATCAATCAGAAGTTGGCTATCAGCCGGCAGGGGGGCTACAGGCCTACCCCCCAGTGGGGCACCAGTTCGGAGCCCTCATTGACGGAAGTGGCAGTGGTGGTGCTAATGGATTCAGTCAGGTACCCACTGCAGCTGCTTCTGCTGCGAGGTTTGGTGTGTTCCAAGCCTCAACTGGTGGTACCAGCACAACGACACCGGTTTCATCAATGACTGGGTACTCTGGGCTCTTTCCCAGGTTGGAGAGGTGGTGTTTAATGCTAATGAAGCTGATACTTTTAGAATGTAGTTACACATTTTTTTACATACGGTAAAAATAACCGCATAACACTTATTAAATTCATCTTTTTCTTTAACAGTAATTGGCTTTTTATTTATCTCAAACACCTTGTGAAACGCCATTATGACACTGTTCAGATACTTTATTACAATTGACCAGTTGTCAAAGGGAATAATGTAGATGGAACGCCATGCTCTTAAGATGGTGATCAAAATACTTAACTATTTCAAATTGAATAAACATTGAAAAATGCTAGTAATTTAGAACTTAAAAATTTTAAAAGTATGCCAATAAAAAATTTTCTAGCCCAGGAAAACAACCTTGTAAGAAAGAGTAGTGAATGCGTAATATTTAATTT
>UYWX01020832.1:0-12495 GCA_900622495.1 Hydatigera taeniaeformis | reverse complement strand
GATGGATGGATTGTAGTGACAGCGAGGCGGTCATCGCTGTGATGTGTGGAAGTTGGGTGGTAAGGAGAAATGCCTGAGAGGGTGGAAAGATGTGCTGCCAGTTCGAGATTTGGGATGGGTGCCTACGAGAGAGGGAAGGAGGCAGGGAGGGAGGCAGGCAGGCAGGCAGGCAGAGGACTCTTTGCTGACGTCATTCAGTCCTGCCGTCCAGTCCAGACCGCTAGTGCGATGCGGACGGTGAACGTGTGGTCTGTCACTCCCCCGCTGACACAAGGCGAGGCGACGCAAGATCTGCCACCTCCTTCAACCCCTGAGCTGTTTCCAGATGATGTTAATGGACCATTCCTTCACCTCTGTCTCAATGGAGGAGTTAATCGTGACACTTTAAATATTGGCTTAATTTTTTTGTCAGATTTGCTTGTCCCAAAATGTGTATTCACTTGATTTCGCCTTCCTAACAGCATCAAACATACGCAAATGACACAAAAATCCCTTCCTTAACTATCCGTACATGTCAAAGCTTGGATTTTTTCGTTGATTCCCTTTATTTGTACACAGTAAATACAAATGCTTCTACTAACTTTATGCAGCTCCTCCATTTATGTTGACTCCAACTTTTTGCCCCTCGTCCGTCAATGCAAACGATATTTTTTTGCTCTCAACACACTCACACACACATTCCAAGTTGCAAAAATTCCATCAGGATTTGAATTTTGTCCCATCACGTGCACACAGTGTGGGCGGTGCAGTTATCACAGTCCTGCTTGCTTGTCATGTCTGTCAATGGTTCAAATGTCACATTCAGTAAAATGTTTGAAAGGATATTTTAAGCTTGGAGCATTTTCCTAGAGTCAACTCACCTTGTTTGAGGTTTAGACGATTGTGGAGTTCGGCGACTTCCTATTAGGTGTGGTAGCTTTGTTGTCAGTGAGAAGGAGAGGAGATTAGGCCTTGGCTTTGTCCAAATGCCAGTTCAGGTGGGCAAGAACAAGAAGGCGATCAAAATAATCGCTAGTCTTGCAGGCAGTTGACTAGACAAGGCACTACAACGGTGGCTGTGCTTATGGTGGCTTCTCCTTTTGACTTGATTCGTGTGACTCGCGTCACTTGCAGCCATCTTTTACCTATTTCATGTGGTTAGCTGTGCCAAAAGGTAGGTGTAAGAAGCTTCAGGTGAAATCAGCTTCTCAAAATGCAATAGAATGCAATTTTACCTCTTTTTTGTGGGAGGAGGTTTGCCATACCGCGGTGTCTGAGGCTACATTAGGAGTGTGTGACAGGCCTTAATGGGGGAGTTTGGGTCAAGTAGTGTGAAATGGGGGAGGATGTGTCGTGTGGAAGAGGTATCACCTTCCAGACGAAGCAGACCTAGTAGAAGGCATTGAGCATGGCTAATTACGTGCTATCACACAGAAAGGGCTGAAGCGAGACTGTGGCTTGGACAACATTTGCGGCCGCAGCAAGATCACCGACAAGGTAATCAACATCCCCACAAGCAGCTAAATGGCCGAGGTACTGCATTGCTTCTCGCTTCTTTCGAGAAAGGTGCCCCAACGCACCCGTCGGGGCACCACCCGTGCCAGCCATCACAACACGTTCGATGAGGCCAGAAAACACCTGCGAGCCATTCGCGTCAGTCATAAAATCCCATGCGTATGACGGAAAGAAGCAGCTTCGAGTGGATCTGCAGTCACATTCCACCTGATCGCAGGAACCATAAGGGACGAGCCCGTTGATTATCATTTGTGTCCAGAGCTGCACAAAGTAATGCGTCGACATGTATGCATAGATGCGATAAGAGGAACTTCGAAGCGCTTTTGTTGACGGTGACACCACAGTTATTAAAGTGCCTTCGAGTAAAAGCACGGAACTTGTATGAATGCCACACACACAAGTGGCGTTCTCAACCCCTTTTTTGGTAGAGGAGTTAGAGATTCTTCAGTCTGAAGGTGAATACATACCGATCACACCGCAAATGGTACTATCCAGCGGTGAAGTCGTCGTATCTCCGGGTCCGCCTCTCGATGTCTCCAATGTAGTGTCCCGAGGCTACCTCTTCGGTAGCAGAAGGCATTGTTCACGGTTAAAATCCTCAGATCCAGACAGAAACGATGGAAGCGAGGCTACAGCCTGACCCAAAGGCCAGCCCAAGCAGCCAAACCAAGAAGATCGCCATCCATACAGGTAGTTAAATAAAGCAAAGTCCTCGAGGTCAAACGCGATGCATGTCAACGGCAATGGAGCCACTCATCACAATTTAGAACCGCCTGTGTGATCGGATTGTCGCTCGACATTGTACCTTAATTCGAGAGAGAGTTGACTTGACGATTTTAGATTCATCGCTTCTACAGCTTGACGAGAGGAGTTTTCGCTTGTGCGCATCCAATTGCGATTCGCAAATGTCTCCAAAAACACAACCAATAAACCTTAGGCACTGCTTTACTTCCCTTCTACAAAGTCGAGCTATTTTTAGGCTGTTCGCCTAATGACTAACCCATTAGCTTCTTTTGAGAAATGACTTTATACTAAGGCGCTGTGCAAGTCATTGGTAGTTCCCAGACTCCCCACACACACACTCCCATTCCGCACTTATAAATTATGCAGTAATTCATCCTCGGAAGATTGTAGGTGTTCTGATTGCTTTTGTGTTGGGGTGAGAGAGACCTCATGTGGGTGACTGATTGCAGGCGCTACCAGGAGGTCCAACAGCAACTGGAAGAGTTTATCCCGAGGGAGAGCTGATGGCCAAACTGTTGCTCCCCAGACAGGACAAGACCTCACATCCCAATTGTTTATCCTCAGCGGAGAATTGGTGCTTTAGCTGGAATGAGGCAAAAAGAGATGCTGCCCCCACCTCTTCATTTTTCCAGGTTTTGATCATCGTGTTATCCTGACATTTAATAAGACTGCATAAAGTAGAACAGACATTTCAGAAGATAAAAAAACAAGGCAACATTGAGGATGTTCACTTTTAGTGACCAAAAAATGCGGTAGGAGAAAAATGTGGGAGTCTTATTTATCGTTGGATGTCGATTATGTGAAACGACAGGGCGACTTGTGTCCTCACACTTGAATTAGATGATATTGCTTCCAACAACCCACAGATTTGACAAATTTAACTCCAACAAGGGAGAGTGAGGGGCTACTAAGATCTCCTTTGTGCTACGTGAAGCGGTTGAATTTGATCCAAATGGAAGTTTTGACGACTACGGTTCAGTGACACTAGCCTGTCCCCATTTCTGTGCTTCTAAGGGAGAAGAGAGAGAACTATCAATGAAGACTTGTTTACTAACTGACGATGTGAAGGCACAGGTTGGTAAAAGTCAAGTGAGCACATAATACACCGCATCTCCTTCTCAAAACCGTTTGAGCTTTCCTCTTTAGCTACCTATTTTAACTCCGACGGACCTCAGTTAATAGGATTACTTAGTCTTCGGTCACATTAGGCGGATCTTCAAGTCTAGCCCCAGTCTTGCACACGGATGCACTTTAGCACATTCTTTCCACCCACTTTTTTTATGAATTCCAACCAATTTACCTTTTTTGGCATAGCTGAACGCGTAAAGTTTTGATTGGCTGCCTCAAAGCGTAATTCATACCCTCGACATTTGAAACTATATCTCCCTTTTTTCCTCTCCTTAACCGACTATAAGGAGGAAAAAGGGATTTTTGGACAAGTGTTGTAGTGGCAAGTTCTGGCAAAAAGACTGTATACTGTGGAAAAATTATTGCCTTTCCCATTGGCTAAGACTAGTCCCATCGATTCACTTTGTTTTAAGCCTTTTTCTTGCAAAAAAGAACAACCGTACTGAGGGAATACGTGCACATGGGTAAAAATGGACAATAAGGGACGGGATTTGAAAAACAAGATACACGTTCTAGAACATCCTTCTCAATCTGTACCCACTCAACTCTGATTGGTCGATATTGGGGTGGCTGTGCGATAAACCAATCAGTGAACAAGTCAGCCATGAGAACGAACGCGTTTTCTGACGCATCAGTACACTAACCATTAAACATGAGCACTAACTTTGAACTCCAAATGTTCGTATGTGTCCGGTTCTGAGAGGCCTCTCTTTTTCAAAGCCTTATTCTAGGAATACTATAATTGAGACTGTTCCGAGGTAAGTTGTTTTATAAGGTTTCTGGTTCAATGATTAAGCAAATTTCGACCCACTTTAAAGCCAAATTTTGTCAAAATGTCAATCTTCAAGAATTTTTCTTTCTGATTGGCTAGTTGCAAAAAAGTCAGTTGGGTGGATTTATTTTAGATTATGTCGCATTTTTTTTCAAATGCAAAATACCATTTATCTTTGCGAAAGCATCGCCTGCTGCTTGACTGGCAAATTCACTTCCGTCGTTTTAGCATTTCGGGTTTTCTAACTCGCTTTCTACACCGGTTGCCGATTAAGGTCAACCCCTAGTAATGCTTTAAAAGAGGTAGCAATAAGTCACCATAGTTGAATCATTATGAGCAATTAGCCTTTATTCGAAATCTGTTTTAAGTTAATCTCTTCAGCATTAACGCATGAGTGCTACTAAACTTTGGCATAAGTAGCAGCGTGAATTAATGCGTATGAAGATGTCCTACCAACAATTAAGCGCTATTTTTGATTAAAATTATTCGTTGACCTTAGCGATTGATAGGTCATTTTTAATTGCTTGCACACCTGTCACTAATTGACAGATTCCAAGGTCAAATTTGGGGGGTTGGCGGTTCACATCGATGCAGCAATCGTCACATGAAGATATACTCAACGCTGGGTGAATAGTTTCCAGAGTTTTTGGTGTTCTCAACACGCATTGTGGACACCTCATTAGTCTGATGTAACAGTGAAGCACCTATCATTGCAAAGACTATTGACAATGACAAATGAGTGAAAGTGAACCGCTCAGACAGTAAACCCAAACAAAACCAATCATATAGGTGACATCTTACCGCCGTCCATTAGGCTTCGTCTCTTGGTTGTGCCGCATTGTGTGTGGAAGGTGTTTGTAGACACACGCGCCTAGTAAATAGGTCTCTTTATTCACTTTATTCAAAGATAATGTGTTCTATTCTTGTTGGCCAAGAGCATCATTTTCATCTGACCGACAATTTTTAGTATCGGCTCGCTCTGGCTGGAAAGAAGGTCCCTTTGTGAACACTCTGGGTTTTCCAGTCGTCACTGGTCAATGCGTGACATAGAGGTGGAAGCAGTTTGTTTGAAGGCCTCTACATCGTACACTGCCTCTAAGAACATTGCTGAAAGCTCCCCTCCACAACCTAATGGACTTATCTTAATGCGACTTATCTTTTGTTTTCAGTGATTTTGCTAACAGAACTACCCCTATGAACTTTTTCGAAAGATGAATTGATAGAGATTTTTTTTTTTTGAAAATTAAGTCACATTTCCAGCATCCTCCACGAAAAGTCAAAGCTACTGACAAACCCGAGGTAATTTACAAGCTCCCTTCTGACGCAAGCATTAAGACAGTGGAATGCAGTCCTTAGATCCCTGTTCCCCACGACAAGCTATTGTAATGCATGCCGTTAAGAGGCTGTGCATTCCTCCTGCTCTCCATTGTAGTGTCTCGTTCGCAATCAGTGAAAAAATTAGCAACAAAAAAACCAGCTTCCAACTAAGTTGTCTCTTGTCGCCTGTCGGTCATTGGTAGGAGACAGCGCCTGGCGTCAATTCAAACCCATTCCATGATTTCAATTCCATCGAAACCAACCACTTTGACCAACTTGTTCTCTCTGTCCCAGGCACCTCCAATGGGACTAATTTATGAAAGCCGAATGTCTGGAAGACCCACTATTCTACCAACGTGTCTTCAATTGCTTCTACTGTTTTCGTGCCTCCTCAACCCTTTTTTTCATCCTCACGAAAATGATGCAATTCTTTACCGTCTGGAGGGTATTTTAAAAATAGCTCTAGCAACAAGCACAGCATCGGTTATCCCTAAATCATCTCCTCGCCTCGCCTTCCCAACCTCCTCCTCCCCCTTCTTTCTGCCCCCCCCCTTCTCCCCTCCCACCTTCATCCTGCCCGTTCCGGCGATTTTGCATCACATGCCATCTACTGCCCAGAAGACGGTGTTTAATCGCATGTGTGCAATGCAGTGTTAGCCCAAATGGGCAAGGGCATCGCTCCAGCCACCACCGAACTGAAAATGCCTATTGTGGGATTAGATTTTAACTCGACAAATCATGATTCCATCATTTTCAGCCAAGAGTGTAATTGGTGCCACATTCAGATCACCACTATTTGAATCTTTTTGAATTCAGAAACAATGCAACAATTTTACTTAACCATTTAGCAGATTGACAGGCGAGAAGGTGGTCTCAGTCACGCGGAAGCAAAAAATTGACTGTGGCGTCGACGACAAAGGATGAGCTGAGAGCAGATGTGGTTGTGTATTTGTACTGTTAAGATTAAATGTTTTTGCCATGACTTAAGCTTGACAGATGTGAGGTAAAACCCGACGAGATTTTGAAGGTAAAAATACCTCTAAGAAATTGACTTTTTGAAGAACTACTTTCCTTCAGACATCTCCTGTCTTGATGATCAAGAAAGGAGGGCCAACGCTCTCACTCCAATCCGACACTGCAACCATTCAGTCCGTCTTCATTCTCTTCCCAATGCTGTACTTCAGCAAATTCAAGCTTGACAGCCATCCTTGGGATGCAGCTCCCACGATTTCCGTCCAACGTTGACCATTGCTGCCCGACGCACTCCCTCCTGCAGAGCTGAAGCCACGGATTAAATAAGGCAGCACTAATTGACGAGGTCAAGGTCACCCAATTCAACGTGATCCATGACCGTGTTTGCTGCGTAGAGAGCTATCAGTTCGACAAATGTTTAACCTGCTTTGCTGTATTCAAATGGTAAATCAGACTTGGACCTAAAAAACACGACCAACCTTGTCAACGAAATAATTCACTCTGTCTGATGGCTGGAGGAGCGATCAAAGAAGTGACTAAAGAGGTGGAAGGGTTTGTGCAAACAAATGCACTGCAATTGATGTCAATTTCCCCATCTCTTTCCTTTCCTACACTTCTTGTCCTTTTCCTTCAGCTACTACCACGTGATCGGAGGTTTGACTGCTACCATGACGACGACAAAGACTGGTAATCACAACTTCAATGCGTCAATTGAATGACATATGAAATGTCGTCCGTCTGACAAAATTGCATCGTAGATGATGGCCAAGACACAATCATTGCTTTGCTATATCAAATGTGAGGACGGAGAGGGGGGAGGAGGGGTGAACGTCTAGTGTAAGGTGTTTTCAGGTACCTGCACCACCGTCTCTGCTCTTCTTACCAAATTGGCATGTCAATGTTGTTCAGTATGGAGGAGGTTAAGGCGGCTGAGAGAAGTGGACGAGGCACTGATGGCTCATTCGAGATGTGTGGATGCAACAGAATCCTCTCAAATAAGGATAAGTGATAAATTTGGCTCTGAGGTCAGTCGAGCGCAACAGGTCATTGCCAGGCTAAAGGACCGATCATCTAACCGGAAGGAGACACGCCAGACACTTTCATTAGCTATCTTGGTTGGTACCTTCCACACTTCCATCCTATCCGAGGCAATGAGCATTCCAGTTAAAAAAGTGGTTATTGTTTTTTTTATTCTTCCCTGGGAAAGGAGGCCCTTCACGTTGTGAGATTCTTAGAAAGTGAACAATTTTGGGGAAAAAAAATCGCATCTTGACATTGAGATGAGACGGTGTGAGAGCCAGACATGATGAGTGAGTGAAGTATGAGTGTTCTACAAATAATCCGTCACTTTAGAGCTTAGAAGGTACTCAAAAGTGGGCGCTTGACAACTGATCAAATTTCCACCGCCTGAGAGTTGCAGATAGATTTCAAAGATGTAAGCACAAGAGTTCTACGTTGGCCTCACCACCCCAACGCCTTGACTGCCTGAAGGTCCACCAACACGTACTCCTCTACAACACCCCACTGAAGGGTTGACATCCACTTTGACACCTACTTTATTACCAACCTTCTGATTGTAAAAGCTGACAAATATCTACACACTGAGTTAATTGGACAGTGTGAAGTTCAGTCTTAAAATTGTCTGCAAACTGTCAATTAGGAAGACCAGTGAATCCGTCTACTGACTGAAGCGAAGGTGGGAGTTTCTGATCGCTATATTTAGCTAACACATAAATGTCAAACCCACCAAGAGTGCTGGAATGTGGCACCACCGTCGCCTTTTTGTGTGGTCAAATGCTAACGCATAACACAGTAATTCTCTCCACCCATTTGTTCATTCCCTTGCATCCATTTTCTCCTCCTCTCATTCCATGGATAGAAATACTGCATTCGTCAAAACCAAATTTGGAAAGCGCAAATATGTATCAGGAGTCAATGTACCCACCATCAAAGATTGAAGATGGGCTGAACCTCCAATTTACCCCAATCGGATCGGTAATGTTCCAATTTCGACCTGTTGAAAGCACTTATGATTAAAACGCTCCTCGCTACTTTTACCATTCAACTTTGGCTGATTAGAGAAGTTAAGACAAAAACGAGAAAAAGTCCACTTATTTTCAGGAAGAGCCTCTTCTGCTAGCTAGAGTGAATAGTGAAGTGACAGCACTGCCCTTCAACGTTGATAGAGCATTGATTTGAGAAGGGGAAACCTCCTGGAAAGTGGTGCAACAAGCAGATTGCATCCGCTTCATGCGAATACACAAAGTTGGTGGAAGCCTTCAGATCAAGAGATGACAGACAACAGCCTCCACGTTGTCAATAATCTTCGCAATCTATCACTTTTTTTGTAAAAAAGAAAAACGCACTGTGCTGCCAAGGTGGATGAGCTAGGATACTGCCCACTAACTTGCATCAAACGTTCCATTTCCTAAGAATGAAATTCATCTACTCAACACACTTCAAAAGTCTCCAAAAAAGACCTTCTCCACTCTTGAAAAGACTGAAGCTTGAAATGGTGAGTGGGCTGGAAGGAAGCAATATCTTCGAATGACAAGAAAAAAAGGTCAGTCTGGAGGGAATAAATTTAATCTCTGAGAGGAAGTGAGAGGAGAATGGTGATTGTGCAATGCCACCAAGCCCTGATATCAGCCACAACATAAATGACAAGGTGAAAATGATGATGGAGAGAGAGAGAGACAAAGACCTCTATACAGTGCTCGCCAATATCAACGATGTGATTGGTACATGCAAAGTAAATTTGTTCTAGCAAGCCCATTGGTTGGGCAGTTTGAGCCCCGTTTTCACCGCCATTCCACCACCACACTTCAACGCCATTGTGAACGAGTTTAAATGTGGTGAATAGTGTCCCCAAGTCATAGAAGATTAGTGAGTGGATCAAAACGAATAATTGGAACCCCAAAAGCCTCTAAAACATTGCCCTACCGCCATGAGAGCAACCTGTCAACCCTTGGACTTCAACATTGACAATTTTTGTGGTAATCAGGAAATAGCTTAACTTTTACTGAATAGTTTTGTCTAAAAAAAAAAGAACAAGAAGAATGTGGAGGCAAATGATAAACGATATTATCAGAGTATCACATGACTGTCTTCAGATTGTGAATGCCCCAGGTACTACACTTTGTTTGTAACTCACCTGACGCCTTCACCCCACAACTTGGCACGATCGTTTATTGCAAACAGATGGGAAACAAAGGTCACACAAGAACACGTGTTTGATGAAGTTGAGTTGCTTCCAATTTTAGAACCGTTTCCCACTTTTGTAAACAACGCAGTAGCAGATTCAGCAATGATTGATTCAAGAAAGTCGCAGAGCAATGCGGAGAGGGAGAGGCAATGGGTGAGAGAAAGATAGAGGAAAAAGCATGCGGTGGAAAACTCTAACCGGGCACCTTTGCTAGGCATCAAAACACGGGGCCGACGGAATTGAATTCGTCACCTAGACGTAAAGCAGACAAAATGTTGGGGAACACAATCAAAGAACGTCACATTTATTAAAGTATCCTGCCAATCATTCTTCCAGGCACCCTTTTAGCCACCAGTACGCCAGAAGACCCTCGCACAAGAGTGTTTATATTCAACACTCGAGTTTCCCACCAAGCAAACACCCATTCACCCACCTTTGAACTATCTAGGAAACCAAAGATCGACCCATTCAAGCACCCTATGCATTGACACTCACCACAGGAGCAGTCAACATTCCATCTTCCTCCTCGTCTTCCCTCTCATCTTCACTATCCTCAAACTTCTGTAAGCTTGCAAAATCACTCTGACTCAGTGTTGAAGGCATCAGCATATTCTCTGAGCTGAATCCATTTCCACTTGCCAATCCTCGCCTGTTTGCCACTTGCCTTCGGATCCGACTTGCAGAGGACTCTACACCCAACGCGTGAACAAAGACAGCAGGTTCAGCACTCTCCTCACCATCGGTGAGTTGCTGTTGTTGAGGGAGGGCACGATTGAGGATTTTTATAAACTCCGAGGTTTTTGCACGCATTCGCAACTGCAAATAACCTTTGGCGCATTTAATGTGATAGTGAAGGTAATTGCGGACGGTGTGGATCAGATTGATGCTCCTGTCGGCGGCGTGGGGGGCAAGATGGCGGGGGAAAAGAACTAAAAGAAAAGAAAAGCGAAAGGCTCGTTCGTTGCTTACCATTGACGCTTACAGTAGATGCTCTGGCACCTACAGGTTAGCAAATGCTAACTTGGTGCACTTGATGCTCTCAGGTAGATGATGACGAAACAACCGGTCAAAACGCTTACAAAGTCAAACCATCTGTGACAATGTGACGCACTATTTAAGATAAAACCCGATGTCGCTTATGTAAGCCCTCAGTACCTACCAATTCCGGCTCACAGTTGCCGTTGGTATGAACAGGGAAAAGACGAGATTCAATTCTCACACATTCACCTTTTCTGAACCACGAAGACCAACTCCCGACTTTTCCATCTTTTTACCGGGAGGGGGGAAGGGGAGAACCCCGCAGCCATACACTAACACTCAAACAAGCTGAAGCCTATTTCACCTCGATACAATGTACGCAAGGGCTTCTGACCCACCTTCACACTTCAGTTCTTGACAACTCGTACGCCCCAGTCCAATGGACAGTCGTTGGACAAGAACATCAACCACAATTTCAGTACCTACTATAGAGCGCCTTACTGGGTATCACAGTTTTCAATCCAAACTATCCACAATAAATTAAATTGATTTTTAAAAAATACATCACAACACAGACGACAGCCACTCATTGGCATTGACATTTGAAAGCCAGTTAATCCAAATATCAAGCAAGTTACAAACTTTGATAAATTTTATTAAATTTACACGCTTTTTAATGCTCCCATGCTACACGTCAAATTTGTGACCATTAGCATGCCAAGTCTCGACTCACCAAAGGTAATATAGGCTCTGTTATCACCACCGACTGCATCTGTATCACGCAATTCGGCAGGAGGTTCTCGATGCGAATAGAGAACTTGCGGCGCCCTATCATAACGCCTTCGAACTTCGGTAAACTCCTACAAGTGAATGAAAAAACTTGCCAGGAAGAAGGTGCCTACTTATAAATTTATAAGTAGTTAGACTGGTTGATACAGGTTAATGCCTCGAGGAGGGTGGGACAGCAGTGCAGGGTTCTGGGTGGGGTTCTGGTGAAAAAGAAAACATGTTAGTCCTATAAAAGAGTTGAAGAGAGAGGGGCGAAAATAAAAAACAAGGTGTTTCTAGCCCCTGAGGTCATAGAGACTGTGGAGGGAGTAGGGAGCACACCACCATCAACAAGGCGACACGAATATATCGACGTTAAGGGGCAAAATTTTGAAAAAAAATATAACGTTTAAATACGAAAGTGGTGAATTTTCACAATGAGTCTAATGTTTATTCCAGATGTGTCCAAGCCACCATCCGAATTTGGCTTTGAATGTTCCTGTCCAGCCACTAGCATAAATCAAGAGAGGTGGTTTTGGAGAAGCGGTGTTAAAAAAAACGTACGTCGACACAATTATTTTTTTGAGAATAAGGTGATGTTATGGCTACTGAAACTTACCGTTTTCCTAAGCTTGTCATTCACTAGACAACCTCAATTGAAAAGACAAGTAATTATGTGTTATGAGTCATGGTTTGTTGGACTGCCAACACAAAGAAAAGGCTTCGTCATGGACCTAGGGCTATAAACTTGGACACTTTCATTTAATCATAGTAGACTAAATGCTAAAATCGTTAAAGACAGTTTCTGATATTGATAATGGGTCCTAAAATAACCTATTAAGGAAATAAAAAGAAAAAATTAGTGACATTAGGAACTAAATTTTCTGGCCAGCCAAAATGTGACCTTGAGGAGGCCAGAAGGTGAAGCTGTACCTGCATAAAGATTTTGCCAATAACGACGTCATCAGCGTCCTTAAAAACGGTGCTGAAGATGACGGTGATGCGGTCTTCAAGAGCTTGAACGTACCTAAAGGAAGAGTCAGGGTGTAGACGATAAAATCCCGAGGTTTAAACGACTTCGCGTTAAGATCGTACTTGAGAGAAATTTCGCAAGACG
>UYWX01020830.1:0-15701 GCA_900622495.1 Hydatigera taeniaeformis | reverse complement strand
GGGGGGGGTCCATAGCGAATATTTGTTGGCAACCCCTTTTTAATATCGTATTTCAAAGCAGTACATGCGTCGTTCACAGTTAATTTGTCAAAAGCTTGAGGCAGAAAAAATGGGATGAATAGGTTCTTAAAGAAATTAGTGTAGCAGTTCAGCAAACAATATAGAAGAGACTATCGCAAAAGCACTATTACTAACCCTAATTTCACCCAATAGCATTGAAGGTTGGACGAGATTTGTTGTCACTTGAATCGCCATGGTGCGTATGCAGAATTCAATACCTTTTAAACAACTTTATAAGAAGTATCCGTTTGTGGACTTAAATGCTAGCTTTAGCCACACTCATACACCTAGCTGACGAAGTGATTGAACGACTTATCCACAACTTGATAACCGTTTAACTTTTAAGACTACACTATGGAATGCCGCAGATCCACACACTAATATCCGTCACATCGCATTATATCACATGATTACTTAAAGCCCTGCAACGTATGAGAGTGAACTAATCGCCAAAACCTACATGACCCGAACTCATACTTTGGAATAATTTAATGCCAATTTCCGAATAAATCCTGTTAATTCGATTGCAGCTATCATGCATCACATCACACCTGCGAGTGGAGTTCGGCAAGCCGTAAAACCAACGCCCTATAGAGCCAGCACTAGGCTACGTAAGGGGAGCACGTCAGACCGCTTCATATAGGTTTGCAGCGCCCGGGCTATTACATGTCGATTAATACAAATTAGTCTATGCATAAATTTATTTAAGGGAGCAAATAACTCTTCAATGATGGTATTCATTTCTCAAGCAGGCGTGCTTCAGACTAGTGTGACGTCTCCATCCCTCATCTCACTCTCCGTGAAAGGAGAATAATTTGACTGTATAGCAGGCATTCCTATCCAGGTAAAACCAAAATGGGACCTCGAACTCACCATTCACAGCGTTAAATGTGAGTTCGTGCCTCCCTCCTACAGAACACAATTCGGACAACCAATATGTATTTCATTCAGTGCATTATCGATAGGAAAATCCTTAGCTGATAGAGATCAGGTAATTTGAGGAGATTTTGTAATGATGCTAATAATAAAAAGGAAAGAGTAGGACCAACCATCCTCCGTAACAGTGAAGTCGAATGCTATCGAAAAAGCTATTCAAAATATATGCTAAGTGGGAATTTTCTTCATTGATGCTTATCTAGGCCACTCCTTATCGTTCTTCACAAACGGACTGAAAGTATCGTGTGCCTGCGGATGATTTAAACCACAAATAGTTCTAAACGATTAGCTCGTAAATATCAGGCTGATTGATAGAGAGTTTTATTAGATGTCACCAGTTCCTGACATGAAGCACGCGAGTGCTTTAGTTTGGCATCTTTTGCACTTTGAAACAAGTACGGAGTCAGTACGTGTCAGAGCACATTTATGCAGTGTGCGTTTATGGGATAAGAGAAGATGAGACCGTTGCGTGTTGTGCGCTGTTTGCGAGTAAATCCAAGTTAAACACTGAAAAGATCATAAATGTACGACCCCAATGCCAAACCCTGCGTGCTAGGAAGGCACGCGTTTGTGTTGCCGAGACTAACCGACTCCTCCACCATGTATTGCCTTGTTAATGGGTTTGTGCCAGTTACTATTCTGCATTTATAAGGAAGTGAAATAGGGACCTACACACCCAAGTTTTGAGAGTTTCTTCTGTTTTGTAGAAGTGCCGACTGGAGCAAACATAAATAAAAAGCCCGTAAATTAAAAGACTGGATGATTTCACCGCTAAGGAGCCATAAATCGTGGATTTGTTTGCATCTTTACCTCTCCACATCGTTGAACTGAAAACCTGCGTTATGCCATATTGTAAGATTTCATGTAATGAATCACTTGCAATTAAAGGTGCGACGGTTCTACTCAATAATGTAACTCTATTTATGTGACCACCTGCATGTCTGACACTTGGGCATCTGTCTTGCTCTTGTGCACGTGGGCTAGCCCTCGTGGCAATTCAAAGCCCAATCTCTATCCTTTTTTCCTCAATTACACCTATTCACGCCTACTTAGTGCCTTCTTGCACCTAGTGGGAAGTCTAGGAGTACTACAAGGCAGCAAAACTACTTGTCGCCTATTGAAACTTATGTACGATTCTCAGTTAAGCTTACCATTATATTGTCGCAATAAGCCGCGCTAGATTAGCTAACCTGTAGGACCTCCATCCGTTGAAGAACTGTGGAGAATTTAGAATAAAATTATCGAGCTTTTTTATTTTGTCATCCTTACGTGAGTTGGCGATGGAATGAGGGCCTTATTGTTGAACCAAAATTACTCATCATTGAAAACTGAATAACTACTGAACTTATTTACGGGAAGAAGCGGAAGGAGAGGTGAAACCCAAATGTTCACTTTCAGGCAAAGCAACTGCATGAAGAATGAATGACCGAAGATAGTATTTACTTTCCAGGCAATTCAAATCACTCCATATGCGGATATGACGTGTTTGGATTGTGAATCTAATTATACGCCTAAGCATTTGACTTCCCTCCCCTTAATCAGCCAGGATTTGTGACCGAATAATACTAATGAATAAATTAAGCCACATTTTATGACCATTTTGGGTGCCTTGTAGACCTTTGATTGGTAATGCATTATATCTATCCAGGTAAAGTCAAGCGTTCAGTGTTGGTTGAGAAGGAAACCAAGGCCCAAGAGAAACTCTCACTTGGGCAGGAAAACCGACAGCCTTTCAACCCTATTTGCCACATATTTGTAGTACTCCGTTGTTACTACCAAGGATGGAAAATCGTATAAAGGAAGCTAGAATTGGGATCAAGCAACGACGACCAAAGTCACCTTGACTTATCGTTGGAAAAGCAGCACTCCCATGAGGAGAAAGCAACTCATCCAGAACATCCCTATCAGAAGTGATTATGGTTAACATCCTATGTCACGACTGATGCGAACTACAAGCTTTTAAGCGGCACTACTTCATAAGCTGATGCTCTTTGTAGTCCCCGCAGAGATGGAGACTACCACTGACATGGTAGCGGTGTTTCACTCCTTAGTGTCAAGAAACTAGGCATGATGCCCGGTGATCCGACACTAGACAGGTGAGTACCGTTAGCCTAGAAACCCCTTTCGCTGCGTTTAAGATTTCCCCTCGACTCGAAGATTATTCATATTTGTCATTTTATCATTTTCAAGCTACTGCTGCAAGATTTTCTTGGGACCGGCGAAATAAGAGAAATTAAGAGAGGAAGTAGCCAATGTAGATATTTTTGCATTGGATAATCTGCTTTATTCGGTAAAAATTCCATGTATGTCGGAACGTCTACTCACGGTTTAGAATGACGGTCCACACCCAAATGCTGGAGGAAGCTGCCAATTAACCGCGAGCTGATGGACAGACACAAACATAGATGACTGTATCTCGTTTATGCGCACACAGATAATGCAGTCACATACACTAGCTAAGTACGAACTAAAAGAACGCAAAAATTGTATACTCTTCTCTAACAGACAGTGGCCTTGCTTTATTTCTGTCAAAAAGATAGCAAATCAAACAGTGCTATCCCAGGACCCATGCAGAAAGGCGCACGGAATCTTTACTGCACTAATGAATCGACCAAAGTAATCGGATAAAAAGCAGCGCAGTTAATGACCGCTGAGACCTACTATTGATTGAAACTATAGGCGTTAATTGGCTCAAAGAAATGATTGGTTGGCTACCACGTCTGAGTAAAGGAGTCGACGAGGTCCTGTATTGACGAGCCATATTCGTCAATTTTGGTCATTCATCGATACACTTTGTGGAAGATTTGTCAGTCACGTGGTTAAAAGGTATAAAAGTATTCTTATAAATAGATGGACAGTAGACATTAAACCTGTTCCATCAACTATTAGGAAGAGCACCTGACTCAGCAATCTTTGTAGCGCTGCTATGCCAATTTGAATTGAACCAAGTGCCTTTCGCATCACGGCCACTTGCAAGGCAGATTGTAAAACTTGCAACGCCCACCTGTGTGATAACCAGCTTTGTTAACTTCACCTCGGCACTGGTGAAATCAAATGGCATATGCGACCAAATTTCAAGAGTAAAATCATGCGCCACGCCAGATAAAATGAAATGAGATAAACTTACGAGAGTATAACCTCGAATGCACCAGCTACATAGTAGTTGTAAGAGAAGCGAGCCACTCCAACAACCGAGATAACAAACAACAGGACGCTTGGGATTGAAAGCTAGGCAACTCCGAAGCTTACATCTTTTCGATGCGTATTATGGTTCCTTATCGAACTTCAAAGACTCCCATAAGGTTGAAACGCTCATTGCTAACCTTACAGAGAAATTGAGCGCCTAAGATTCCAGCTGATTCGGTGAGATACCGGCTAATATTAGCAGTTCCAAGAGATCCAAATTAAGCAATGACTGAGACACTATTAGGCTGTTTTAAAATTCTGGTCTTGGTTGTGAAGGTCGGTTTTTTTATGTACACAGGTTGTCCAGACTGATCAAAATACAAGATTGGAATAATTTAGTGGCCTGAACCAGTGGCCACGAATAAGTCCCGCAAGTAGAAAATAGGATGTCAGTTTTCTGCTCAAGAGAACGAGGCAGGAATCGTAGTTGATCTGTGTTGAAACCCTCTCTACACAATATATACAGACACGCAGAATTGCGTGCAACCATGCAAGCACAAACCCAATGATGAAAGACTAGGGCGCTGAGTCGTCCTTTTCAAACCTGCAACCGAAAGGCATTATTTCCTGTTCACCGCCGACTTGACGAACCTCTACCCATCCACTTAGCATAGAAGTCGGGATCCATATGGGGCTTTGGAGGCAACTCCTGCAAAAGAGTTCGTCTAGAAGCGGAAGAAGGAGCAGGCACGGATGGAATATATGTGGGTTCGTAAGTGCTATTAATGGCGCCACCACCACTTTGTCTTTCATTGGAGAAGGCAGGACGGGAGGGACTATACGAAGAGGCATTAATCAATGAATTCTTTCGAGGCGAATAAGTCTCCATACTGCCACCACCATCACCATTAATATGAATCCCAGGTCTTTCCCGAAGAGGAGGAACCACCGATCTTCCTCTAGTCCTTTTGTGATCTTGATGGGGATGCCTCTGAAGTATTGAGTCGTCAGTAGCATCACCCTCGTCTCGGTCAAAATTTTTACGCAAGGGTGCTACACTTGAGCAGCGCGAATTGTGATTCCTTGATTGCTTGTCCTCCACCTTGTATTTGCCTCGCATACGTGAAGGCACAGACGTTTTCCCTGATGGCGAAGCCAATTCTCTGTGTTTTCGCTTCCTCTTCTTTGTCACTTCACTCAATTCTGAGCTTACAGTCTCGTCGGATTGGCTGCTCTGTCGGTGTTTTCGGTGCCTAGAACGTTTACTCGCTGCCAGGCCGTGTGGACGAATGGGAAGATCTTCAAATGGGGGCGGTGGAGGAACAGGTGACTTTTGATGTTTGATTTTTTGCTTTGTAGAGTGCTTTGAGATGGGTGGGGGGGCCGGAGGGGGAGCAAGGGGAGATCGCAACTTTTTGATTTTTGGAGTGGAATCAACCGAGGGTTGGTACTGCGGCATTTCAGGACAGACTGCAAGGCACGAGAGAAGTCGTCGATGAAGCTGAAGAACGCTATCGATGTAGACAATGAGAGGCGTCATGTTGGTCGAAGAAGCAGAGGCAACGAAAATGGGAAGCTGGTAGTGTGGTTGCTGCTGTCTAGTCCCCTCACAACCAAAGACAGCAAATCTGTCCGTAGGAAGGATGAGTTCAGACTCTTGTCGGGATCGCATCGATTCACCGGCCAATGAAGTAATTTGAAAGATTTTAACCAAACGCTCCAGTGTCAATCTGGGCACTGTACACATATCTGATCCTGGTAAAATCAGAGAGTAAATGCGACTTAAAATACGCCGATACAAACCCCCAACAAAGCAAATAATGACATTAAGACTACCGGATACCAATCTGCAGCGGCCAAGAGAGAGACGGCTATCGGCTAACTTTTCAAAGCTGTATAACTCTAATTGTACAACCACCTTCCTTACTTTTGCACTGAGTAATTGGACTAAAAAAAGGACAGAAATTGCAGTAATATTGCTGACATTAGCGTACCTTCGGCTAAATTCCGAATTTCAGATCTACATATGGGCACAAAAGTGCATGCAAAAGAAATAATTTGTCTAACTGCATCAAAACAGCAAAGCAAGCGTTTGGATTAGACTACCATAAAAAAGTTGGTAAAAGAAAATCACCATATCCATAAGCCTGATGCACAAAATAAATATTAGAACAGGAACTTAGAAAAGATTTAACTCACTGGATTCGTTGAATCCATCAGGATTGGACAGGATACAAGATCGACAGTCAATTGAACCGTTGCGCGAAGGCGTAGGTGAAGGAGAGGAGCATACAGTCAAAAAATCCTCTTCCGTATTGAGTACTTTCAAGTGCTTCAAAAATGGATCCTCAGCGATCTATGAAAGTAGAGCATCGATCACTGTACAAAAAAAATACGGAGGAGATGGACCATGCGCTGCAGCTTAAATTGCTAACGGAATTAAAATAATTGATAATAACAACCTTGTCTAGCCCTCATTTTAATTACCCATGCATGGGTATTGGAGGTAGAAAAAAAGATTAAAGAAAAATCTACCAAGTGGTTTGACACCTGTACCAATAGCACTCAATCGATATCCTTGAGGGAGTTGAATTGGTGAAACCACTCAAGAGAAAACAAACCTACTTTAACGGCTTTACGGCAGGTTGATCTGACCCATTTGTGGCGTTGTAGACCCAAACAATGGTTCAGGAAGTCCTAATGAACTTAAGCGAGAATCAATAGATCCGTTCTTCAAAAGAATAGAGTAGAATGAGGTGAAAGGAAGGGGTGTTGGTGCAACTGCACATAACAGCGCCTGACGCATCTTCGCGCAAAAACCAGCTCACACACAAGGTTCTGTAAAAGCACCACCTCAACAGATTACATACACAGACAAGCGTGAACAGGGGGAACGAGTAGTAGACAATAGCATCAGCAATGATGACAGAAATCACCAGTTCCAACGCCAATTTACAAACACTAGCGCGGTCGTCACTAAATCGCAAGTGGTGATACACATCCACTCTTACAAAATTTTTCACCACAGGCTCCAATCAAGGTGGCCTCATACATGTTGTCATACATGATTTCAATGCTTTCACGGGAGAAGTCAACGCTACAAAGTAAGTGTGAGAAAGCTCCTGATATCAGCTCACGCTTTTACGTAGTTCCCGTTCCTTGTCAGCAATAAGCTGATGGAACTTGTCACTGACAACGGCTCTAACTCTCGCGAGAGCAGAGTACCAGAGGTCGGACCAGCGTTTGGCATCACCACCGAGTTCTGCGACACCGGTGATAGGTGGATCGACACCACCGCTTCGTTGGATAGCAACCCAAGCACGGCGAAGGAGTTTAGATTCCGCCCGCCGCATACGGGAGGCCGTCTTTGCCAAACTCTCCAGCGCCTGTTCGTAGCGACGCCTAGCATCTAGCTCGGAGGTAGACATGAGTGCTGCGACAAGGAGGTGGCGAGTAGAAGCCAAAATCTTTTCAGGATAGGAAGTAAAGTCAGTTTGGCTAAAGAGGCTGTGAATAAGGCGTTGTGCTTCTGGCGCGCAGGAACAAACGAATGGTCGCATAGAACATCCAGAGCCGGAAGACGACGAAGAAGAAGACGTGGCCGCCACAAACTTCACCAACTTGCTCCAACAAGTTGCAGCTTCGGTGTCCAAGTTGCTTGCTTGAGTCAACTGCTCCTCTTCAGTGCTAGCCTCAAAACTAAACGTGAGGAACTTTTCGACACTAAGAAAGCAGATCAACAATAAAGTTGTCGGAAAGCAAATAGCACTATAAAGAAGAGCTTCATTAACTCCTTTGTGATTAGAAGTGTTCCACGGACTAAATTCATGTCGATTAACTTGTTCCAGCTTGGTATTTGGAGCACTTCCGCATGACCGATGTGACTAGTAAAGAAGCATCCAAATTCGATTACTGTTTGAAGAGGGTGCTGACTAGACCCACCACTAGTTAAACATGCGAACCATGCTGTGCTCTTACATCGATGCTGTGAAACTGACACTGAACCACTGGAAAAAGGGTGCATGGAACCGGACTGCGACCTATCGCATGCCACACCAAGGAGAAAGAGTATTCAACAAAACGTGAACAAACCTTCGAATCACACGCTCCATTGCGGCATCGCTATTTCCAATCACTTTCTTGAGACAGTAATCAGCAGAAGACCCATCCGAGAAACCATTTTCCATGGCACCAGGAAAAAGTGGGTCAGTGTTAGTGGAAACCGATACTCGTTTAAATGTAAAATGAGATGGGCTCGTGTTAGTGAAGGCAGACGTTTGTGCTTGTGGTGTCGTTTGCGCAGCGGAGTTCACCAGCTTCTCCGAATCATACTGAGTGGCAGAAATTGTGGTATGTTTGGGAGTTGTTTCAGTTCCTGTTTCAACGAAGCGAGGAAGTTGGTCGGAAGCAGGAGGAGCTAACAAAACACCAGTTAGATTTCGTGTCACTACGTTGTGCAAATCCGATTTGGTGGTCCGAATACTTCTTAACAAGAAGCGCAAAGAAGCCAACTTGTCCAAATAAGAAGACAAGCGCCTCGAAGAGCCCAAAAGAATGGAAAAAAGACGTGGTCGCAACTCGAGCGTTCCAACAGAAGTTAAAATCCATGAGGAATTATGTGCTGATTTTGGTTCCTCGATGGCTCTTTGCTTCTGTGAATTGAAAGGCTGTTCTGTAACCAAATCCTCTGAGAGAAGCAGCCTCTTTGGAGGCGATGGCTGCGATTCATCAACGGGTAGTCCCAATCCAACAAAGGTTTCAGGCAGTGGAGACACTGCTTTGAGAGAGAACAACCTTGGAAAGTCTAATGCTCTTTTGCCATTATTGAGACACAACGAAATATCACGCGGATCGTCTTTCCCTGATAATTCCTTGCATTCATTGCGAAAATTACCCGGTAAATGTTGAAGAGGTTTACAAAATGCCTCTGCGTCCGCTAGAACCCGTCTCACATACAGTTCAAACGAGTTCACATGTTTTTCCACCGATGGAACATTCTCTTGGTTGCCCAAACGATGAGCCGGTAAAGATGTTAAAGCACCAACTGTGTCTACCGAGTACTGGTAATGACTAGAATCAACAGTGCCTTCACTCACGCGAACAGCTAGAGGGGAGTAGACGCTTGGTTTGGGGGGATGTTCCAATCGAATGGCAGATTCTAAAGTGCGTTTACGAGACTTCGACATGTCCAAATTATCCCCATCACGACTGCAAGCAATTTGCCTGTAAGGAAATTACCAACGGGAAAAATTGTGCGAAGCATCTCAAACTACAAAATCAAAGTGACGAACATTCATGAGTTTCAAATCAAAAAGTATAATCACTTAGAGTAATCGATAATGCATTATGGGACAATGTCACGCTACGGGAGAGACACATGCTTATCAACGGTGTTTTACCTCAAAGGGATCGGCGATGCTGATGCTTTAAACCCACTATTCCCAGATGGGAGAGGTGATATAAGTTGTGGCAAATTTAGAAGCCTCATATCCATGTGGCTGGACAAATTCTGAGCAATGATATTCGGCTTTGATGCAACAGGTGTCAACTTATTTCGAGAGGAGGACCGCCTGTCCTCAACGATGTTTTCCTCATCACTGTCCGAAAGCTGGAGAGTTTCGATGAGTCTAAAGTGAAGAGGATGAAATTCGATCTCAGAACAACTTTGGAAATACAATTTAAAAGCTAACAATACATTAGAAAGGCACAGTCAAATCGTCAGCTTACTCCTTTTGTTGAGCAAGTGTAATCTTATCATCTCTTAAACGAGCTTCATTAGACAGATTGCTGCATAAACGGATATCGATCGAGTTGGGACGACACTCAAGCGATGAATGAGGCACATTATCCCGGCTAAATTCGAAATGGAAAACATCACCAGTCTTACTCATAGCAACCCAACGCCTTGTACCGTACGGACCAGGTGGTTTCCGAAGGGTCCTTCGGACACATGGTAAAAATCGGGTCACGAAACTCTATAAATCATTTACAGATGTAAGACGAAGTACCATTTGCTGAGTGTTTTGGCCAAACCCTGCACCTCAAGTCAGCGCAATCACGATGCGCACCACCACCAAGTGCATCGAGAAAATCTGAGACAGTCATGCCCATCCTTTGCCTTATAATTTTTGAGTCACGATCATCTAAAGAAGACTAAAAAGCTCGTGACCAAGAAAAATCGCACCTCCTCAAGCCATAATTTGGGCTTCTGCCTGGACACAGACATTGATCAATGTACGTCACCCGGTATGTTCAGACAAGGTTAAAAAGATTGACATCAAGTTTGTCTAATGCAAGGAATATAACTATATGTTTAGAAGTCCTTCGAAACAAAAAGTTTGAAAATGGGTCTAAAAGAGTTAACACTCAATACCCACACATTACAAAATGCGAACGTTATTGGAATTACCCTCTCGTTTTTTCAGATGTGGGATATAACAACACAGGGCGCAGCCAGCACAAAGCAATGCTAGGGCGTCTAACGCCAAATGGATTGGGCATTTTATGTAAAAGTTCGTATAGCAAAATAAGAGCAAACTATTGGTATCCCACATATATAAGCACATATATCCAAAATTATCCCTCATTAATTTGTTAAGAAGTGTTATAGTTTGGCACCTGAAGTTGTGCCAGAAATTAATTTAAAGATGATTTGTTCGACTTATTAGATAGTGGTGGTTAACAAATCCTGAAAGTAAGTAGGAACAAAAACTGTGAAGCCTCACCTGATGATGCAGGGGCAAATTGGTCATTAAAGTGTTGAGTCTTAACGTTTGTGGAAAAAATGGAGCAAAATAGCTACAATAATTTTGAGGTTGCTTATAAATTGTACCACTTGAAACTAACAGTTGCATTTTTTGGGTCTTCTTCAGAAGATAATAACTTAATTAGTCATTGTTGAACTTTAACTCAATGAAGGTCGTGATACTCGTCGCTCTATACGCTGATTTGGCTTGGTCCCCAACCTGCGTGATGTGATATTTATTGTTTTCCGAATAAAGCATCTCGTTACAAACTTTTCATTCATTCTAGATTACTTACATCGCTTCTTAGTGCTTAATCTTCTATGGTGGTTACCGAAAGTTTAGGAGCTGTATCAGTTCCCCTTACCGTACTGATAGCCACTAGGCTCTTGTGTCAGAGTTATGGCTTCCCCAATTATCATGGAGTCTGCTCCACCAGGTTAGCGGTAGCCGACTAAGGACGTGGTTCTGATGCACACTAGACCTGATATCCACCTCGAAGACATGGTCCTTGTCTGTGCGTATTTCTGCAGTCGTGGTGGCTCCCGACAGGGGTCAAAACGATCGTTGTTACTCTCTCGGACTCTCACTTTCTGTAGAAAAGTCATAAGCAACTATGGCTATGAACCACCGAGAAAATTTCGTTACACAATTGTCTGCATTGTCTGTGCAGCAGTAGGCGTGAATCATTCAGCGAGCTTCAATTAGCCGTTGATTGCCAATACTTAGTTTCGGGAGGAAACCCCTGACTCTATCCTAAACCCTTCTCGATTACCTTCTTTCCCATCAGGGAGTCTGACTTCCAGGTTTTGTTTGCTGCTTCGGTGCTGTGTGTCTGTGTCGTCAGGGTATTCTTGAGTTTCTGCTTGCCTTCGTGTTTGTATGCATACCACTACCCATCACGCAGCAGTGCACTTTTTGGTAACTGCTGCACCGACTACATTGTTATTCTTATTATTGCAGTCTAGTGACAATGGATTTGAAGGGCGGAATATTGGATCCGGTGTCTAACTTCGATGATGACGTGCCTGTGTCCTTGACATTCAAAGTTCAAACTGCTCAGAGATCGAAATCTGAAAAAGAAGCGAATTCTTTTATTCAGACAACTAGACAAAAGGCCAGAGCAAGGCGAAGAGCTAGGCAGATGGTGGAATACCCAAGACGGTATTCTACTTCTGTGTACTCCATTGAAAAAGCGGTCGAAGGAACCGTCAAGTCCAACGTCGCAGCCATTGAAACTTCCACTTTATTACCTAAGCTGGAATTGAGCAAATCGAAGACCAAAAGGAATTGCATCGCTGATAGCCGTGGCAATGAAGATGAATTTGGGTTGATGGACACGTTTGATTTTCGGAAGTATCTCCCTCAAAATTTTCTAGGTGGAGGCGCTGAAGACATGAACAGTTTCGATGAAAATGATGCATATTTGGGCTTTGAAGAGAAGGAATTAGGCAATGCCATTCTAAAAGGTGGATTTGCTAAAGGTGGGGTTCCTTAATGTGTCATTGAGGTTAATTAATTTGGTTCCAGAAACGATAGCATGGTTTTTATGAAATTATGACATAACTGCTTCCGGGGTTTTATCCCTGTCGTTTATTGTCTGGGGTTTGTTTTGAAGACTACCTCTTTCGCAGCTCTTTCCTTCCATTTCAGATCCGGAAGAAAGTTGTCATGGTACTGAGGAACAAGATGAGAAAATGATACTCAAGAAGAAGCAGAGTGTCATATTGTCCAAAACACCAGGGGTCACGGGTCTCGGCAGCATTATGAAAAAACGCCTACTTGGCAGTCGACACAATCGGAAACAGAACTACGCTACACAAAGGATAGTCATTCTTAGCCAACAGGACACTGCCAGTTTAATCCACCAGCGTGCGGATGCCTTTGTTAATCAACGGCTCTTTGACACGGTGCTGGGCGTGGGGAAGCCATTCAGGACCCCAAGTCGCATGTCTCCACAGGATGTATCCCGAATGGCTGCAAAGCTGAAGGCAAGGAAATTAGCTCGTCAGGGTTTTTGAAGTAACATGCACATACGTAACAGTTTCCCCCTTAAGTCCAAGAGATGCGTGGGAGATGTGCACATCACTTATCACAATTTTGTGGGTTGAATAGTTAACAGCATATACGTGTATATTTCCCCCGTCTCATTGGAGCATTTGGGTCAGTTTGAGGCAGGCCCCTCTCTTTAAATGAAACATTGGATGAATCAACGGAGACTCATCTAGCGTCAAGATCTGGTTTTGCGTGGTCGTTTGTGTGGATTGAGTCCGTTGATGTTTATTGGTTCTTTGATTTCTCCTGTTGGTATCACTTTTTGATCACTTGACCTATTCATTTTATGCATTAAGTTTGTGCAGGCTGCCACTACCATGCAACCCTAGAGGCGAAAGGCAATTGTTATGGGGAGACAAATAATTACAGAGATCGTGGGCATGACTCACATTGGGAATAAAGTGGCATAGCCTTCATTCCAAACAGTACTCTAATTTGTCAACCTCGTTTGAATCATACATTGGTAAGTATCAGTACTCCAATGCATTTCAAGCCCCATCCATAGGTGCTAAGAACGGTTTTACACGTGCAAGATGCATGTGCGCATTCCAGCCGCTGGGTACTTTTCCACACGCAAGATCCTCATCTGCTTACACAGCGTAAAGACGACTAGCGCCATCGCGTAAAACCAGAAATCCAGAATCTTTGTGCCAATGTAAAGCAAAATACACGCTGAGAAGGGGTCGACGAGGCAGGACTGTTATATTTTATTGATACCAAAGTATCACAATATGTAGGCACTGTGAGGTTATTCAACAAGAATAGCGCATTGAGTTTATCAAAGCGAATGGGAGGTTCATACGAAATGAGGAGCTGCTAGTATCCTTTCAGTTTCATCTTGGTCTCAAGCCAGTCTTCAGTAAGGTCTTCGACATCCTGCAGCTCAAATATCTGGAAGAGAGATCGAAGGCCAAGTTAGTGCCCAAGTTTGTTTTAGCATAAAGACGGCGGTTAAGAACTAAAACGTGAAGACATTAGTCCTGGCAACTTATGGACGTGGAGTAGACGGTGCCTTCATAGAGTAGTGGTTTGGTGCCAACGGAGCTATGAACCACCTTTTGATAAAACAGTTACTATGCTGTGAGTCATGAGAACAGCGATTCCCTGGGGCAGGTAAGTCAATAAATCTAAGCTTTAGAAGTTGAGGCCACATAAACGTTGAAAAAAGAAGCGAGCCACTTAGAAGAAGGCGGATTAAAACAATTGAGGACGATTGAGTGGCAAAGCTCACCTTAGTTACCTGACTGGCTTCAATGAAGTGGTGGAGAGATCCGGCATAAAGCATCTTGAGGTTGGACGGACTACCTGAATGCAAAAGCCAGTCATCGAAGAACGCTGAAATGTATCGTCAAAAGAAGACAACAAACGGATGTACTAGAACACTACCAAGCGGTGCGGGACCTACTTATTCATGACTGAGGCATATAGACGAGGACTTCAGTGCTATCATTGGCATACTTTAAAGCAACCTGGTAAGTAGCAAAGAAAAAACACGGTTTCGAGCGACGCAGAACTTCTAATTTTCCTGATTAGAAACTTGTTGCGTGGACTAAGGGGAGAGCAACTCTTAATGAAGAGGGCAGAATGCCAGAGTGCAAATAAAACCTAGTGAGATTTTTACTAAAAGTACATTTACTTTACGATAGTAACGTGTTTTTACATTAAGCACAAAGAAGAAACGAAACATAGGCCGAGCCATCATCAACATACTTCTCGGACTTGAGAAAATAAGACAATACGGGTAAGATACGCGGCCATCATCATGATGAAATTCGTAGCTGACCAGGATATATCGTGGCTCACTCAGACACAGCTCACTAGACAGACCATCCAATTTCAGATCCTAGGAAAGGTGACAGGAACTTCAGCATTACATCTATTTCCTGTTCAATCTCTACTGACCTTGATGTCACGTTGATTTTATCTAGCAAAAGGAATCTATTCAGGCAGTAATTTACTTATGATTGCGCATGACCCCTTAGTTTTTCTGAATTTAAATGACCGGTACGTTGTGATCAGTTCTTCTGAAATTGACGCAAGCGTTGTTTCCTGAAGGATAGTCTTTAGAAACTGTTTACCATTGCGGGTAGTAGCAGTATAGTGCCGACCAGCAAAACAACCTATCACCCTGGGTCTTGCAATCGCAACAGATCTCAGATGACTCTAGAAAGTGGTAATTTGTGGTTTGACACAAGCACATTAAAATGAAGCATCTCTTCGATAGCCAAAATTTTTACGAGTTTAATAAAGGAAGTCAATAATATCTGAATATTATTGATCTCAATTGTATCTTATTTAAGTGTAGATTACAGTCATAGCCTCTCGAGTTTTCGCATCAAATTTAAAGAGACAGTGGGCATTCCAAATCCGTAAATTCGACCAGAAAGAAATTCGATAGGGATTGATAAGGACTGAAGTTGATAGGCAGAGTGGCGGGTTCGCTAAAATGTGCATTGCTGACACGAGAATTCGAAATAACGAGGCAGTAGAAGGATATGCCCCATTGCTTTTCCCAATTAGTAGATATTAAGTAGGCTGAAGCCTTGTATTCTAAAAGATTGTAAGGGTTGCAACGTGGTTTGGCCTGAAGATCAATCGACAAAGCCAGAAAAAAATGAACGTCAGAGTGATCGCCATTAAACAGGCAGTACAAAGACCGAAATAGTGAGACGTAGCTCTAATACTTTGTTTCTGCGATGACAGGCCCATGTACTCGTGAGCTGGCCTTCGGACCATGCCCAGGTTCATTTGTCCTGTCGTCTTCAGAATACACGTATCCGG
>UYWX01020828.1:3251-16452 GCA_900622495.1 Hydatigera taeniaeformis | reverse complement strand
CTTCTGAAGTCGTTTATGCGACTCGTTCCTACTACTGCGGCGTTGCAGGTGAAGGGCGCTCGAATTGATTACGAACACAGCCAAGTCCACTCATTAGAGAGAAAAAGACGTACTGAAGAGGAATTTCAAAAGTTTCCTGTGGGTTAAAAATTGATGTGATTTCTTCGAAAATCTTATCATTAGGATTGAAAGGGATCGGCAGCATCAGTGATGCCATATCTGTATGCAGAAGACCATTTTCTTGAACTTCATATTTTCCTTGTGAATGAATTTTGGGAAAGTAACAGCTTAGAGCATGGTCTCATTCATAGCACTCTCTTGATTTCTGCATTTTAACATATCCTTTTGAGTTCCCATTTTATACATCATTATTGTAAAACACTGTATAACCGCCTCTTTGTGCTTAGAAAAAGCGGGACATAATACTACTCTATCCCACTTCATTAGTATACTTTTTCTACCATCGGTAAAACCATTGCCTCCTTTTTGCCTTTCTCCTTAGAGGCGAAGGAGACTTGGGAGCACTTGAAATCCCTTCTTCTAGTTTTTTAGGAGAGTCAGCCCTCTTTTGGCTTTTCACTATCCACTTGAGGATATGTCTTTTATCCTATGCATATTGCATCGTTCGTGCGCCTCCGTATCAGGGGACTGTCTCTGCATGGGAACGGCGATTATCTGGCGCTTTAATTCTCCATCTTCCATGTGGCATTATGGGAGGAATTCGGCGTTGAAACTAACCCTGTTATGGTGGCTAATTAAGGGTTTGACTTGATGAATGATATGAGGTGAAAAATCGTGGGTCACAAGGTCTGCCAGCTACATTCGTTTGGTATGAGGCTGTGTTCTTTTTCGTCACTAACATCACTTCTGTGTGAAGTCCTGTTTTTCTCCTGTAGGCTTCGAGTCACCACTATACGTAGTCTCTTTATTAGCTGTGGAAGACTGGTTGGTTAGTTAGATTCCGGTGAAATCAAAACATTGTTTTCCTTCATACTTCGCAACTGATCGTCAAGGTTGAGCCTAACTACCGGTGATATGGCAGGTATTTCACCTAGTCCCTGCTTGACTGCGCTTTACGGCAGGCATATTGACTTATATCCCATTCTACTGGCATAGAACTCACCATTCACTTAATTCAAAATATAATCCTGGCCAAGGCAGTCACGATTTTCACTTCTCTCCAACGCTGAAGCGTCGTTGCCATTTACAGCCTATCTTTCATCTATTGCCATAATTTTACACCTGATACTTCTCGTTTGGGACTTTAATTTAGTGTTTGGTCTTCTGCCTACTTTTCAGTGGTTTTGCAGCTTTATCGAATAAGTATTATATATGGACCGTAATTTTTGGTTTTCTTAAGGTGGCCCTCTGCGAAGCATTATGAATTTTTAAGTCCATACCTCGTACCAAACGCACGTGAACATTTTGCTAATTTAGCTCAACTCATTGGCTGGTTTTTCATCCCTATCCCTTTACCTTTGGTGCTTTTTAGTAAAGAAATAGTGACAGAGAAAATCATCGTCACTTAAATGAACTTTCCATGCAAGGTGCTGCAGGTAGCTTTTTATCTAACACTTCCTTCAAACTTGGTTTTTACGAATAACTGTTTTAAATGTAAACCACACGGAATAGTTCTTTTTTTAAGGCAGAGGAATTGGAATTCAGTACATATCATGTGCCGGCAATTCGACAAATTTTCGTATTGAAGGTCCACGGGAATTAAACTGCTTCTGAACTGCCTTTTATTTTAGGCGATAAATTTTAATGCGCTACTTGCTCATTTCTCTTGTCAGTTTCCTAGAATGTTGTGATCTGTTGAGACTGAGTAATGCACACGGAAGGATATAATCATATCGGCACGTTAAACGTGTGATCCTTAAGCTTTAGATTCACGTTTAAAATTGTCGTTTGGCCAGGATTTCGAATTGCTATTGGAGAACTCTATTATTGAACTTGGTCTGCGAGAGCGAGGTATTTGGTCCAAAGATTGCCTTCAATTTCCCCTTTATCAAAGCTAAAAGTCGAAGTTCTTTGTGTGAAATCCTCCCTATTTTCTCTCATTTTTCTCATTTTCTGGAAGCCGAGGGCAAAGTTGTGGACTATAGGGTTTTCGATTCTGCACGAAATCGGCGATCATCGACTCGCTTTTCTTTAAATCCTACTATAAGCATTAATTTCATGCTTGAAAGTTGAGTCGTTTGTAGATTTGCATTGTTTAAATCAATTTGGATTGTTAACTGCGGTAAGGAGAAGGCCTTCTTCTGTGGTGCATCAAAATACTCGCCCTTTTCTCATTTATTTAAGGAGCAAGAGTTTAAGAAAGGTGAAACCCTTTCCCGTCTTATTGCCCTTTGACACGTCCTGTTTATTCCCGAAAATTTCAAGAAATACGTTTGAAGGCTTGAAGTGCTGGCGATTAAGAACAAGTTGTTTCACCCTCTTCCCCTCTCCCTCAAAGAGCTTTGATCCTTTCAAGGTACTCGAACGGCGATTGCGCAACAGCGCTAAGAGCAGCCCTGCTCTCTGTGACTGGTAGCACAGGTCTCCATACTGGGTGTAGGTTCAATCCCAAGACATGAAGATTTATTCCCAAGTGCAGCAAAATAAACAATTCGATTGTTCCTACTTTTCCCTCTATTTTTAGTCAGGTGACTCCAGCACCGGTTCCCATGACTAGCCGACCTTCTAAGGGTCACCATAGTCTCTTGACAGGCACCAGCCTCGCCAGTACGACCAACTCCCATCACAATGAGCATCCCCTCTTGACACGCGAACTGCCATCGGTCAATGAACAGCATACCCTACCCTCTAGCACTGCACCTCGATCTGCGTAAGTTCTGCACCATATTTATGAACTCATCATTCCACATTATCTAGTTAGTAGTTTTAAGAAGAAAAGGCTGTTTTTTGCCATTTTCTGTAAGACTACTTAATCACTGTTGCGCTCTAGCCTTGGTTTGCTTTCACCTTCGGTCTTGTTTTAACGAGTTGAAATCTTGCAACGAGTTTTAGGGAACTAAATAACAATCATCTGTTTTAATTTTTTTCCGAACTGATCGGAACTGTGCTTATTGGCTATTCATTAACGGGTTTTGCAAAACTTCCCATTTTATTGTCGTATCAAAATTGAGTTATTAGGAGCAAAGCCCAACGCACCATAGCATTTGCCTTTTGAGAAACTTGAAGTCGCAGGCGTACTTCTCACCCCATTAATTCTCTCGAGTAGGTATAAGACCGTGTATGATAATAAGCAGCTTGAAAAGAGCAGTGCGCGTTGAGTCTAATGCAAAGCTCATGCGTCAGATTTCAAGCTGCACCATGTTCTACTGCGCCACAAACGAAACTCGCAAACACTTGATTTGTTACTGTGTTTTCATTGGCCTTACTTTATTGGGGCAGTAGCTATTATGTAGGGCAATTTACTTGGTAAGCTTTTGACCACGACTTTATTTCATCCAATTTGTTTTCAAGACGTGCCTTCTTCTGATGGTTGATTACCATCACCATTCACCATGTTCGTTGACCATTCTTTCATCAGCCACATTCCTACCAAATCCTTTGACATTTCTGTGGTACTTATGCACCAGAATTTATGGCCTTTAAAGTGGCACTTGCATCTGGCTTACTTTTTTTTCCAAAAGCCCATCTGAAGAATAAGGATTGAGGTGTTAACTTGGAGAAGGTAGTTACGATGTGCCGTGATGGTAGCTAGAACATCACAGTTAAGTAAACACATTACGACGAATGATCCCCTGTTACCTCATGGATTGGCCTTGACCTGATGTTCAAAATATTTTCCCGTCCCATCTCCCCTGTACTTTTGTCCTAAAACCGGCTCGATTGCCTTTCCCTATAGGGCCCGAACCTCGATGTACTATTATTTTGAATATCCAAAATCGCTCTATTTCAGCATAAAAGACACCGTCTCTCCGAACTTCAACCGACGCAAACTTGAATACACCTCTCTTAGGTATTCACATTGTCGCAGTCACATACCCCTAATCTCACACTTGCATTCAACCGCTTCACCTAACTGGTTGCCCCAGCCTCCTCTCCCAACTGTTGTATTTTCGTTTGCTCGGTCTCGTCTGTCGCACGCCTCCCCTTCGATCTCCAACCTTGCATGTCTGCTAATGCCTCCCATATTTCTTGTTTGTCACATGTTTGGCGTATTCACATGAGACCTCATTGTCATTAAATGTTGTTGTCTTTTTACAGAGGGAAAGAATTAGCACCCTCACCCTTTCTACGACAAAGGTTCAACTACACATCGCTTAGGTAGCTACCAATCCGTGGTGCCTCTCATCCTCTTTATTCTCCCTTTCACCTCATCATTAAGCACTATAATTTGCGCACCAACAATGATGCACCCTAACACAGCATACTTAATTGCCATGTCTTCCTACTGCTTCTCATTTTTGATTAACATTTTTTCCTTCTATTTGTAGAATGGGTGCTAATGTGGCGGCTCCCGGAGGTCAACTAGTTAGCGCCGCAGGTCGGACCAACCTTGCGCTATCCGGAACGTCCTCCGCGACTCCTGGCGTTAGCGGTGCTGCCACCATGGCAGGTACTGGAAACTTCTCACGTCTTACCGCTGAGCGGAGGACCATTCATACGGCTCCTCATCAACTCCCCTCTTCATTAGACGACTATGATACTGGTACTAGCATAGCGGCGCGAAATGTCGGCCTCTCCGAGGTCTCTAACACTGCCACTTCCGGTACGGGAGCAAATTCCAGCAGTGGAGCTGTCAATTTCTTGAAGAGTCTTACTCAGAAGATTGGCCGAAAGTAGGTGTTTTTGGTCCATTAAACGTTGCTATTGCTTCACTCCAAAGATTCATTCCAAACAGCACTTGTTTGAGAGGTTGCGTATGTCTCATATGGGATAATTATTTTGATGATCGATTTACATCCTCAGCAAAATTTTGCTAAAGTTTTGCAGTCGTCAATATTGGTATCATGGCGCAAAAATTGATACCGTGTAGCGCGTAAAAGCCCAATTCCAGTTCAAACTTCCTGTCTTAGGTGTTTAAAATGGTTATTACTCTTGCACTAACTTTTATCCATACAGCCGTCCGGGAATAAACCCCTCAACGCCGGTGACATCGCCACAAACAGCCATTATGACCACTTCAACAATATCCTCAAGCGCCTCCGGCGGTGGTACGGAGAAGTCCGACTTGGTGAGCGGCTCGAATGCGCTAGACAACCGTCTGGTTGTCGGCTCCAGTGTTGAAGGCGGCAATGACGGCACTTTGAAACCTCGTAGTTTGCGTTTCACATGGACTATGAAAACAACCTCCACTAAGGATCCGACAGTGATGCTTAAAGAAATTAAGAAGGTGCTAACTGAGCAAAACTGCGAATACGAACAGCCGGAAACCTACCTCCTTGTCTGTCGTCATGGCGATCCGGAGGCGGACACGTGCGTGCAGTGGGAGATGGAGGTGTGTAAACTCCCGCGACTCTCCATGAACGGAGTGCGGTTCAAGCGTATCTCAGGCACAGCCATTGGATTCCGCAACATTGCTACGAGAGTGTCTGATGCACTGCAGCTGTAAGGAAAGCTTCATCGGTGGTCTCTCCCCTTTCCCGTCTTCTATCTCCCCTCTCTTTTCTTTCCTTCCCTGTCTACTTATTTTGCATTTCCGCACATTTCTTCTTTCTTTGCCACTGTTGCCACCTGATTCATGCAATGGTCATCGCGTTTTTCTATGCACCACCATCACTTCCCAGTTATGTAAATACACACAAAGAAGCATACGTAAACATACGCAGTCCCATCTAGTTGTTGGAAGTGTTTTGCCTCTCCTCTCTTCCCTCCTCAACTCTGGTTCGCATATCCCGGTTTTCTTGTTTCAAGTTTCCATCCCTCTACCTTTGACGAATTTCTTCTCTCTTCCTCTCAGTTTTTTTTGTGAAGCTCCACGTGTGCCCTCCCTTGGCCGATCCTTCCCCTCTCATCCACCTGGTCACTTTGCGTGATGTGAAGTAGCGCGATGGGTGACTCTGCCCTCTTTCACCCTAAACTGCAAAAACGATACCTCTCGAAAAAGGGACCTCATATACGCAAATCCACCCATCCTCTTACCCAACTCACCACTTGCTCGCTCACCCGCCTCACACAAAGCATTATACATAAAGGGTAAATTGTCAAATGGTTTTCTAGCATTTGGATGGAAATGAGGCTGGAGCCCCTGAGCAACGTTATTCGAGAACCACGACTCTGAGTTAGTGACGCAACCACTGCTTTGGTAACTGTAATGGTTGATATCATCCACAAACTAACTGGCGTTGTTACTTGTATTGATAGGAAATATACCGTACACAGCCCTTAGTCGCTGAAATGTCCTGTCTCCGGCTGAGGGAATTCATGTAATCTGCAAGTCGGGGTATGGAGGTGGAAGACTAGTAGCCCGAGTTCCAGATGAACAAGGCTGCATTGCTTGCTAATAGAGGCAGAACAACCACGAGAAGAGGTTTGTCACGTTACCGCGACCAGTTTTGTCAATGTCGTTGTCAGGTAAACTCCGAGGCTCGGTTTGCGTACAAGATCCAAAAGTTGAGCAGCATATAAAACTTAAGGACCGTCATCGGTTTGCGTAGTCATTGGTTCAGCACAGTGCCAATGGATTCCCTTATCCGAGATTTTAGCTTCTAGTGTCTGTCAAAGCCTGGATTAATGCACAATTACACCTGGAATGAACCAAAACAAACTAACCACTTTGTCATCTCCGATAACACAGAGACAAAGTTCTGGTACTACGATCCACCTCATAAATAGCGCAACCGAACATAAATCACCTAGACATGAGAAGTCCAGCGCCATGGCATAACAGGGCCTTGTGCATAGATCGCTAAAGACCACCAACAGCCAGCACCAATGGAACCAAAGGCATGAGTGTACATTAGGCTTCAAGCCCAAAACTTTAGTTATTACTTCCCTCGACTGCAACAGTGGATGAGGTTGGACGACGCTCAAATGAATCCTCATCTAATATCTTGAACACGCGGCGTCGTCGATCGAATTCGCTCTTAAATCTCTCTGCTCTTTCGCTCTCCCGACGAATGCGTATCGCTTTCTCACGCTCCGCACGAAGGTACCGGAGTGTCCACGTTGAAAACATTTCGTCTTCCGCGTCTGTGCTTGTCTGAGGTTCTAGGTGTTCCTCAGTCAGTCGTTGGACCGGACGACCCAGCTTGTCCACACCCTCCACCTCTCTTGGACCCACCCATTCACCGCGCTCCAGCTCACAGATAGCTTTGTCGCGCTCCTCAATCACTTGAAGAATATTTTCCATGCTCTCTTCAACCTGTTTAAAAATTTCAACCTTATATTTCAGGGACTGATAGTACCTTTTCAAAGCGCTCCGGGTTGGGCATACGTTCGAGCCTTCGCCAATGCTCCTCCTCCATTGTCATCAACATATTTCGTTCCTTGAGGAGAATATACCACAGACAATGGAGGTCGGCGGAATTTTTACGGCGTAGCTCGTCTACGCGCCATGGCCTTCCAGCTTTGACACTAACCACTCCCCAGTTTTTAGGATCGTCAAAAAATTCATTAAGGTCAAGTATTTTTGCTGAGAGACTGATGCTTCTGCTCACACTCTTTTGGACCAAGGCGAATCTATAGGAGAGTGGAGACTAGTCACATTACACCTACCGCCAAGGCAGTAACCAGAATCGCATAAGTATACGTCTCTTATTGGCTACTTCGAATTAAGCGCTTAATAGAATGAGAAACGCTAACAATGATTTAAATTTGGTGATCAAACTGATTGAAGGCAAGTTCTTATTTAGGAGTAATTTAGCTACCAACTTAAAAGTACAAATAATAACTGCGTTCTTTTGCACCTTTGTTGACTGCTGATGAGGGTGGCAGGGTCAAAATTGAAGAAAATGCCATATTAGTGGGCTGCTGATGTGAACCTGACTCACTTAGGTGGCATCCCTAAAAGTGCAGTAGAAACTGATTTTTAAGTGGGAAAATTTAAGTATTTTTACCCTGTGCTAAGTCCTTTTCTAACGTTCTTTAGAAAGGTGTGAGGTCGTAATAGGCTTTCACTAGTCTGATCATCGCCCTTCGTAAGTAAAGCGGTGTGAAAATCTGCCACTGAAAATTACTAGAAAAGTTGTCTTGTATAATCACGCTAGAGGTTTCAATCGCTGAGACTGTCAGTTATATGAATTCTGCTAAGTATAACTTAGTCTTTGCGCTGCAGTTTAGTCCCATGCGCTGTATGACTACTATCGCCCATTCATTACCATTTTGCAAGACAAGAGTTAGACTGGCAATCGATGTAATATGCACTGCTAGCCTCCGACAAAATCCATTTGAGGCTGTTTAGGAGGTCGGAAACAAAAACTCAGTCACACAAAAGCGCATGAATTCCTTATTAAAGCACAAATTCCATTGTGGTAGATAATCCACAACAGTTATTAAGCGAGTGTCAAGGCAATGGATAGAAAACAATGCTCGCTATGAGGGCCATCCTGTTTCTGTCTGTGGACTGAGCTTTGGGATTAATCAATTCTTGAGACCTCTCATTTGGAGGTTGAGGGCATTGGACATGGGTGCTACGTGTCTTTTAGAGGTTTAAGGAGAGTAAAAGGTAATGATATGGCTCGAAATACAACCCATCCAGCTTACTCTTGTGAGTAGCCGAAAAAAATAAAGCATTGCTGTTATCTTCATGGACTTCGCATTTGATAGAAGTATGCGCGCAAGGAAGCGGGGTGATATTAGGCTCTTTTTGGCCCAAAGACAAGTGCACGCAAATACGAGAGGGGTAAATGTTAAAGTGTCTGTAACGTCTTAAGGCTTCCCATAGGGTAGTAGAAGACATAAGTAAGGTTGATTACATATATTCCGAAGATGACGGAGCAAATGGAGCCTGAGCTTAGCTCGAAGGCCAGCCCACGTGTACAGGGGTCGGGCAACTTCAAAAGTAACCACTAAATGTCAGGTAGTCACATAAATAAACCATTGCAATGTCCTTCAATCATGCAAGTGGTCAAATGAACAAGGTATTACAAACATGGAATGATGCTATGTTAGGTCACTTAGGAGGGATGTAGCTATAATATCGATACTAATGTGCTTGAGCTGCCCTTAGGGAGGAGAGCAGCTTGTCGTTTTGAACGCGAATTTCGTGCTTAAGGAGAACAAGTACCACCGTCTTAACCACATTTTCTACTCTGTAAAGGATGCTTAATAAACTCTCTCTAAACAATCCTCTCCTAGGTCAGAGTTTCAAGACCATCTGATATCTGGCTTTACTTTGGTATTTGTTGATCCCTGTGCGCATGGACCGGCACTGGGAGCACTCCAAGGCCCTATTGTAGCATATACGAATGTGTTTAAGTTGTCCTTACAGAATAAAGACGGTCGTTCGAATCGGGAGCGATCTTTTTTTGTACTAATCCTTATAGAATGTACCTACATTATATGATGAGTAAATCTTAATCCTAAGAAGAGTGCGTTAAGGACGAGAACAATGAGGAGGAAGGTGTCTGTAGTTTGCCCGTCGTGAGGCCTTCTTCTACCTTGGGGAAGTCTCGATCACTACCCAGTTTATGTGACCACCTGATGTTTTACGGCTATTTTGGCGTTCGTCTCGTCCGTGTGCGCGTGGGCTGGCCCTAGAATACATGTATGCATCCTAACGCGACGCCTTCTTCTCCTGGGTGAAAGACTTTGAAACGCTTAACTCAAAAGGCTATATATATTATTGAAAGTATATGCTCTTTGATTTTTGGGGTTTACTGCTAGTAGAATTAATTTCTAGATCCCTTTCTGATGCTGTAAGTGATCAAGTAAAAACAGATAAACAGATTACGATACTCGGGAGATTTAATTAAGCGTTACAGATTTCTAAAGTGGAAGTAATGTTTGCACGATTAGGAATAATGAAAATAGTACAAGCATTTTGTTATAATTAGTCGATCATAAATTTATACGTGTTACCAACAATTTGTTCCATTTTGAGTTGTGTTGGATGGCACTGAATGGCAAAGTTTGCGTCGTCGTCGGTGCTAGTGCAGGCATCGGTAGAGCTATTGCGCTGAGATTTGGACAAGAAGGAGCTAAGATAATCGTATGTGCCAGAAGAATGGATTTATTGGAATCACTTACAGAAGAGATAGGAAAAAATGCCATTGCGAAGCATTTGGATGTTACTAACCATGAAGAGGTAAATTAACTACCTTGACTAATTTTTAAGGTCGAAAAAACAGTTAATTGCATATTCACTGATTACGGCAGAATTGATATTCTTGTTTACGCTTCTGACATCTTTACATACTCTCTAATAACAAGCAAATTGTTCGACGATTGGCGTTCTATGATTGCTACCAACTGCCAAGTAAGGGAAGTAAGCGTTTAGGTCCTTATTTGACAATATCTTAAACAAAGCCATTGTTTGTATGTATCAGGGTCTAGTTGATGTTGTTGGATCAGTTTTCGCCGAAATGCGGAGCAAAAATTTAACTGGCAATATCGTCGTCATTAGTTCGGATGCAGGTCGTGTCCCTTTTCCTGGTTTAGCCGTCTACTGTGGCACCAAGTTTTTTGTTGAGGGGTTTCTGCGTTCCCTTCGTTTGGAGTCGAAACCCAATGAAATTGTTATCACCTCAATACAGCCCGGTGATGTTGCAACTCCAGCACAGCAATGGACTACGGACACTGAGGTTTGGAGTGGTCAACTTAAAATATACTTGCGTATGGATGGTGGAGAAAACTCTTAACAGTCATTTTTGCTTGTAGCTTTGGATACATGTTCTCTTCCCTAAATGGGTATTTAAGGCTTCATCTTGACTTTCCCATTTTAGGCGGCCCGACTATTTTCTCCGCTTTACCGACCTCCCGAAGAGTGTCAGAAGGCATGGGATGCAATACTAAAACCTCAGCAGGTTGCTGAAGCAGTGCTCTTTGCCGTCTCCCAGCCAAAAGGCACTGCCATTAACGAGGTGCTTATCGAGCCAATTACAGGTCCCGTCTGAGCGCTTTTTTCTTTATTGTTTATTATTGCTACTATCACTACCCCTGATATTAACTATTTTTCATATCTCATCGTGGTGCTAGCCTACGACTTATATCTTCGTGTATTCATCGCATAGGACGTTTGTGTAGAGTGCGTTTTGAACTGTTGAGTATTTTGGAATTACATAGAGTTACATTGCCTATATTATCGTATTTTTCACCCTTTTTATAAGGTGGCGCCAAATAATCTTTTAATCCAGCCTAAAGAATTCTTTTTACTGCAGTTACTAAGAGCTAAGGTCGGTAGTTAAATGCAGACTTTTGAGTGTCTTGTTAATATGCTTCTAATTTATGAATGCGAGTGCTGTAACGGCACATTGCATTAGCATCTGAAGTTTGGTGATACGCTTTAATATGGCAGAACGCTGCTTGCATCGCATATCATTCATAATTGCTGCAGCTAGAAACTAACAATTTCAACATGTTAACTAGTTCTCAGTAGACTTCATCCTTAAAACTTCCTATTCATATTAATATTTAGAGATCGGCATAACTACCTACTTTAAAGTTCTATGACGTTCCAACGCATTGCTTAGCGTGTAGCGCGCCTTTCGAGACACATCTTCTACTTATACTGCTGAATCAGTTAAATTAAGATGGAAATGAACAGGACGTAGAAACTAGGACTAGAACCATTTTATCGGGATAAGAAACATGGCATCGATTCTCTTAGCTTAAAGCAAGATTAACTAATTCTGTTGGAAAAGTAAGTCGGAAATATTTATTCATAAACATTCCTTAATGGCAAAAGCGCTTCACATTTCGAGAGTCTTGTATGCGACTTACAATTACTGGGAGTCGTCTTCTAAAGGCAGGTTATAACTAACATTACTAACTTCACAAAGACTTTTATCTTGCCAATTACTCATTTGCACAAAGCTTTACGGCCACCAAAATCTAGGATAAGTTGTTGAAACATTTCATACTATTATCGGTGCATCTTACTGCAATAATTTACGATTCCAAAAAATAAAATATTTCATCGGGTTTCAAGGAGTTGTTTAATTCAAGTATCTTGTTTAATTAGTTGAGGAATGGCTCGAACTGGTGCCACACTTCAGATTAAATTTCATTTGTAAATATATAAAATTGGAAAGTATAAATGCCTTAAATACTTGCAGTAAATTGCGAACGTGCTCATTTCAAGCGATTACTCGTACCAGTCTTGCATGATTTGAACTAAACAAGTACAGAGTCTACGATACTACTTAATGCGACTCATTCTGCATGAACAAGATGCATCGGAAGGGTTGGGATTGCGAGTGCTGTTTGCAATCAATCATTAGTGTGCGCTGTTAAAAGGACGATCACTCGGTCTGAAGGACGACAGATATGTTGTTTTTTTCGCACTCTAGTAGACAAATAAAAATGATTTAGCTAAATTCAGGAAGGTTAGCTATTTCCGCACTTTATGTTCGAACAAACGTTAGTTAGGCCCTGAAAGCAAACATGATATTTGTTATTTCCGCAGAACCACAGTTAGATTGTGTTTAGACCACTGCCTTGAACCCCTTTATGTTTCCTATTTGGCTTAAGATTAAAACACCAAATGTCTACTGTCTGAAGGCAGATAAAAAATAATTCCACTAGATTAGTCTCGACAAGAAGCGGGATCTGATTAATGAAGGCAGTATAATCCTGACTAACACGGTGGGCGCTCCTCACCCTTCCGAGGCAGTGCCATCACTTTTCCCACCTACTCCCCTATAACCAACAATCAGCAACACCCAACACGCATCTTTTCAGACTTACTCATACACAAGTCGATGTCTCTGATGGACAAGTCGGATGAGACATTCGGTCATCCCACATGCACCACACGCATGCTATAATCCGTAGCCCAAGCATGTGCCTGCATGAGGCATCAAACCATGACAATGACCACTCCTACCACAGACAAGTCCACAGTTCTGCGAAGGGCAACACATTCATGGAAGCACGCTGTGGCATTGCTGCAGAGACACCACATGTCCACTCAACCAACCCACTTAACAGTCCAAACCTCTACTAACCTAATGAAGTCTATCTCCACCTCACCAAACGTGCGCCACACGCTCGCCTATACAGCACCAGAGGTAATTGAGATGCAACCACACGTTGGCGCATTTGTAGATGTCTACCTCCTGCCCGTGACCCCATCCTCACTCATCCT
>UYWX01020825.1:0-11226 GCA_900622495.1 Hydatigera taeniaeformis | reverse complement strand
TTGTCATGTTTAAGAAGGTGATGAGGTGTGTAAATAATCCATTAGGCCAAGTGAAGCGTGAAATTCACAGTTTTGGTGCAGATGGTCGCGTCAGCTATCAACACGTGTCAAGACAGTGGACAAAATGACAATACCCAGTGGAATAAGAGTGAGTGGAGCAAATATTCTTCCTTATTTTGCTAAATTCAAATCCCTAGCCAACTTCAGCTCCTCATTCTGATGTCGAACGAATCGAAGTCTAGAAATATTGTCACGACAAATGATAAATATTAGTTCTTCAGTCATGTTCCTCCGTTGGCGTTCTTCTGATGTCTAATCTGATTAATCTCTAGAGGTTATAATTTGGCTACTTCGTCGAACAATTAATTATCCATTGGCAACTAAAACACTCACCCTCGACATTTAAATGAGCCTTATCTTTTGCAAACTAGTAGGAGCTCACCTTGTAATTACACTGACATGGAGTGGTTTAGAAAGCGCAAATGTCAAAGATAATGCGAACTATCCTTTCGGAGGGGACTACTGAAGAAGAGGAGCATGGACTCTTAAGACCAGAAAAGTTCTTCCCTCAGTCTACACACAGGAGTGCGCGTTTGGGTAAACCGAAGCCCAAGACTTGGAAAGCTCTTACCTTTAAGCTTGCTGCATTTTTTCACATAGCGTCCCATACCTGTGCCTTTTGTTGGTTGCCCGGTTGTATGCCTTCATGATACTTTTTTCGAAATGCCCTCCTGTCCTAAACATTTCTTATTTACCTTTAAAATAAGCAGTAGTTTCAAGGTAGAGTGATAGGCTTTACTACTCAGAGTTGCACAAATTTAAGACTGAGGACAACTTATTAATACTGGTTCTAAGAAGGAAGCACTAGACGGAAAATTAATTGTTGTACATAATTTTGACTTCCGTTAATAAAATTATGGTGCCATTACCTTTTGCATGCTCCGTCCGTCGATAGGCTTATTATTGGAACATTTTATGGTTCTACGACAAGCGATTATTTTCCATTGGCCCGTAGTGCATAAAAGAGAAGAAAAAAGGAAACAAGTGGCATTTCTGCATAAAAAGGCAATGCCACTTGATCATTCATTTTGAAGTGAAGGACACAGACGCTGGCAAGCAAAAGTCAGCTTGTGGAACGAAAGTGGTAGACAGCGCCCCATTCTATACTGCTACAAGAATTCATTTAGACTGAGCCTAGGCGAGTGGATTAATTCTAGCATAATTTCCGCGAATAGGTACTTTTGCTCTTTTCTTAATTAACTATTAATGACTAACTGAAACGTAAATTCCTCGAAAAATTCATGCCAATTGCTGATTCACTTTAGCAGTGCCATGGGGTGTGGTATACTTTTCTTTCAATGCTGTCTTTTTGCTGCTGTTGTGTAAGAGGTGAAATCAGATTTTGCCGACGTTTCGGCTTACGCCAGCCGATTACCACTTCCGTTTGGAACAAGAAACAGTCACTGACAATGACAAGCATATCTAAGGAATCAAGTCATTACTTGAACCTTAGATTTAATTATTCAACATGACTGGTAAAATTTAGTCTGCTACAAAATTTACGCTCTCTCGAACATTTCAGTTAAACTTCCTTGTGAAATTAATGCAACGAGTTAGGTATTGTATTCCTGTGGCTTAGAAGCAGGTAGAAGTGTGCAGTAGGCGTGGGATCCATTTTATTGCAAATCTAGGCAAGGAGAAGGCTACCTTAGTCCATTGTGATGGACAAAATCCAAGGGAAATCGAGAATCACAGGCACCAACAAGCATTAATCACTTTAATACATTGATCGAAGGCCTACAAAAGTCCTTCTGGTGGGAAGATCGGTTGTGCCTTTTTATTTGAGAACCCATCTTAAAGCGTTCAGACTAATTTTTGTGCAATGTTTTATGCGGTGCAACCTTGCTAATTCCCTCAGCGAGTCGCTTCATTTCCCACAAGTCTTAATAATTCCCCTTTCTGTATGGAAAACGTATTACTAAATACCAATTATGTCACAACAACATTGACTGTTGCACGATCTAGGCAATGCAAAGCTAAAACTATCTTCATTAAGTTTATTTGCCTATAGCTTAAAATATTTCACATAAATCACTTTCTCTGATTATGAGAATCAAACGTCCACTGAATGCAATTGTTTCTGAGGGATAGCATGCAGCGAAATTCTCCATCAAAGTCAGTGTTCCGCAAAACTTTTCCTTACCTAGAGGTAGCCCTAAAAGTTCCTCACAAACCTGTCATTAAAGTGCGATGCCCGATGTGGGAAACACAGAGTCGTTTGCTTTTGTCATTCCAAAGGTGCCCTTTAAATACCCTATTTTATGCTGCCTGTTTCCATAATCACAGGCCACGGTATTTTTTATGAAAGGAATGATCGAAAAATGACTGTGTGGCTTAAGTGATTTAAACAATGAATCACAATGCTAAGACGTCAATACCATTGACAGGTAATGCAAGAGGCAAACAATCAAGCAATTATTTTCGCCGAATGCAAATAAGTAACATGTGTAGACCATGCCCAAAAGCAGTAAGCATAAAATGGCACGGAGATTTGACCCAGTGCCAGAGGTCTGCGTGATCAAATGCCAACTATTTGTGTGTCGTTGGGGTTAATTGCATTATGGCAACGTGCTCCTCCAGTGGCAGTGGATAATGTGCACAGGACTTTTGCCTTCTTGACCATAGGATGACGACTTAAAATATTCGGTATCTAAATCACCCTTGAAACGTAATTACAGGCCAAAGAAAAGACCAGAAGAGAGCCTTTGTGCTGAAGTTACTTAGAGCACAAGGGTTTAGCATAGATGTGGTGATAAAAGTATTTGGGGGATTGCCATGACAACATAGGAAAGACGCAACAAGAAAAATATGCCCCTGGCCAAACCAAGTATTTCAGTTCCAAGTCCAAACTATCCACCACAAGCACCTAAAACTTGGTCTTCGAATGCCTTGTCACCAAATTTATCATGGTTGCGTAACGGTGTTGTAGAAACCAAGTAAAATTAAAAATAAGTTAATAGAAAATGTTAGCCTGTAAAATCCAGGAAGGGCAATTTTTGCCCTCAGTCAAGTAATACGTGTCAATTTAAACCCTTTACCTTTAAACTGACACTTGTTTTGCATTTTTTGCAACTGCTTAAGTGAGATATAACGGAGTGCCGCAACTTTAAATAGCAACCCCCAATTCGATGCCGCAAATAATAAAGCCTTGATCTGTTTCCATGGCCTTTGATAGGTTGCGATTTCGCTATTTAAAGAACACAATGTAATGCTTTCGGTTAAGTTGTGATGTTTCATTCTCAAGATGTGCCAGAAAAGTGTAGTGCGACAGGAACCGGTTGTCGATACCTCTTAGAGGAAATCGACGGATCTGTCCATTTCATTCCTTTACTTTATGCTTTGCACCTAAAATTTGCCATGGCAAACTCTTCACCTCTTAATTACACCCAGATGGGTTCCACCATCACGCTGTTTGATAGATTACAGTTTGCCTTTAATTAAAGTGTACAAGTGGTTGGTTATTCTCTTGATGCTGCCTTTACAGTTTTGCCAAATTATGATCCAGCGGTGTTGTTAGAGTAAGGTCGAAACACCTGAGGCATCACAATCACCCACGGTGAGCACTTTAAGGTTACTTAGAGATCCTTATAATTCACTTTGTTGTAATAAGTTTAGAACCTACATTCAGATCCAGGAAAGCCGTGATTCGCGTCTCGCATTTAACACGTGTCACACGCTTCCATAACCTTTCAAATGGGAAATCTGCCGGCAGACCAGAAAGGTTCACGCTTTATAAGATGGGTAGTAGATGTATGGCACATAGACGCACTTGAGCACGAAACAGCGACCGTGCATCCAGTCAATGCGGAGGCATGTCCATTATCGCCATGAGCACATAAAACTAAAATTATGAGGTGCGGAACCATTGGAAATCTCATTCGTCGGATCCTATTCTATGACCCCAAACTTAGAATTAGCAACCTTCATGCTCATGAGAACCCTTGACAATCGGTTGGGAGAGAGGAATTTTGTATTTCAATCATGACTACCACCACAGTTTCGAAGACTAGCCTTAAGCGGTAGCAGATACTTTTAAAATTTACAATTCTAGAATTCGGTACAATTTTTTTTTAAAAAAGTACTCCCATATGTCTCTGAGGTATATCAAGTTAAAACCCATCGTTTGCCTTTGCATAATTGATGCGTGGCACATGCATGGCAGCGTGCTGGTCAAACCGGTGACTGAATTTTAAAGTGTGAATGGAACGAAGCACTGAACTTGTAATGAACAACAACTTAGTAAAAGGCTCCTTTCTAGAGTGCCTAAATACCGATTCGGGTCTTAAACATGCCTAAACGGCAGCAGCAATTGCTTGAAAGTTACCACAGGCTCCTTTGAAACCCTCATAGTAATTATGAATAATTTTGTTGCTGCCTGCGCTTGAATTTGACCGATTGCCGTATTTTAGTCGCCGGGGTATGCACCGAATGCTTGATTTTAATTTAAAGAAGCCGACTTTAAAAGTGGGCGATTTGAGCACTGGCTTCCACAGTGGGCAACTGTCTCATGTCGCTTCGCTTAAGATCGCATCATTAAAGTCACTAGTCAGTGGCAGTGGTCGTAATGCAAATAGCGCCTGTTGGTGCAATCTTGAGGTTAAAAAACACAAAAATTAAGGAGGATAGCAACTCGTTACGAGATATAGGTATGGGGATTAAAACTCATTCAGAGATATTATTTATTGGTATTTTAGTAGCTACCTTTTAATTTGCAGATAGCAACAAAACAAAAGTGTTTAAAAGTATTCCTTTGTGGTTTCTAACGTTTACCTTTAGTGCTTCAGGAAATTAATTCGAATTTCTTGAAAATGGAAAATAGATATTTGAAAACGCAACCCTCCAGGGCTCTGAGAATTATCAGACGTGATACAGCGTAGCCGTGTTTAAACATGGCTTCGCGATCACTCCACCAAATCACAGCCTCGGGGTTTCGATGCCTCAACGTGGATGCCTTTAAAGTTGCAATGCTTATTCAACACATTAAGGAAGGCAACTTACATTCCCTGATAAAAGCCCTCTTGATGATTTTGGACCAGCAACTTGTGTAGAACCTCCACAATGAAATTAACTTAGCCCCACCGCTTATTTCAAAAGAAGGACATGCGTTATATTTCATAGTAAGCATGGCGTTTCGTAGAAATGCACATCGTGGACAGATCGCGCTGCGGGGCACCCTCTGTAGCTAGCAATTCGTTTGGCATAAATAGAATCAACGCAACAGAAGGAAAGGCCTCTCGACTTTATCGGCTAAAAGAAGACTAATTAGTCCTTTGCTAAACCAGTTACCACTAAACGCTGCACATGCATTTGAAATGTGGATTTGGCATTTTGCCGCTTTGCCGTACTTGCATGTGGACAAAGTGATCATTTGTTGCTTAACATGCGTACGATTTGACAATGAAACAAATAGTGATATTTCATTGCCCATTGCCTGTTCCTTTGACTCGCAAAATACCATTGCAGCGCAAAATTTTCATATAGAGCATGGCTTGCCATCCAACTGGGAGAAGGTCAACGCTATGCTTACAGCTCCATGTTGAAAGTAATATCATGACGCAACACTGCAGGCTTAAAATCTGCGCGCAGGAGTAGTGAACGTTCATAGCAGCTCTAACGCGATCTCCATCCATCCAACTATTTGCGTTTTCATTGAGCGTATTCATTCATGCGTCTGTACCAGAGCACATTGTCAACGTTTGGAGGCTCGCAATTTTCAGCTATCCATAAAGATGCATACGTTGTGCACATTTTGGTTACCTACCTGTGGGATGCTAAGAATTTCCTTACCATGATATAGCCGTGGAGCCTATTTTTGCTCTATGAAGAATTGTTCTACTGAGAGAGAATTGAAAAGCTTGATCCTACCCTCCGCTTATATGTCCAAGGAAAGTCCTTAAAAGCTATATGTGGTACTACAAAAAGTATTGGAATTGTTGCACACATCAAAAAGACTAACTTTTATGCTTTTGTGACGAAATTTGAATACAGACAAGAAAGAGATCAACAACCGACGGATGAAGGACTGTTAGCTCGAACCTGTTGAGGATGCCGCTATACCTAAAAGTGCCCTCGCCTATCCATACTATTGGCTCGACGTTGAGGAATGCGGGACACAGATGCGAGGCGGGCAAATTGCATTTGCCACCAAGTCTTACCTTTTTTGCTGAGTTAGAATATTGATGAAACAGTGACAAACGTGGTTCCTACTTGTCATAGGCTATAAACAAAGTGTATCAAAACAAGGTGGAGGAGGAGGAGGAATCTTGGGATGTTAAGGTTGTGATTGCCAACGATTACCGACAAACACCCTGTGTGCGTGTGAAGTGTTGTAAAATAAAAACATTACATGGCCTAGCAACGGCTAAATGGTATCATGTCTCGGTAAAATTAACCACCTTAATTGACGCTTGATTGTCCTCGACAAACCGTCGAATCAGCAACTTTTTATTATAAAAACATCTAATAGTCGCGTGTTAAGGCTCAACAAGCCGCCAATTTAATGCCATCCTATACTGTTTCTCTCTCTATGATTTACGGTAAAATAACAGATTGCTCGGATTCATGAGAGATAAAATTAAAATGAGCTTTTTTGCCTACAACATTGAGCCTCTTCAGGGTGTCAAGTACTCAATTCTTCGTTTCGCATAAGGCTTTGAATAAGCTAGAATGGGTTTAATTTCCTGCTTGGAATTTTGCCTCCGCGTTTTGTCAAAAAACATTACAACTATGAACACTTAGTGAAAAGCTGAATCAGCATTTTCAGAAACTGGAATTTGCCACATTAAATACAGCGTTTTCTGCAAACAAAGTGATTTAGCCGAAATTGGAGCCATCAACAAGAGGCTTAGTAAAAGCTTCTACTCTTGTTTCCTTTCAATTAGATAAAATTGCTGCCACTGATTTATGCTTTCTGTGAAAGCAGAAAGTTCACTTCTTAAGTACACATGTTCGACGGCCTACAAACCAAAAACAAAAACTATCATTCAACGATGAAAATAATCAACTAGTGGGAGATGAAATAACGCATTAATACATGATTAGACATCACAAAGGCCCAACTAAAAAGTGTATCCTCAGATTGCATCCTCTTGACCTTCATAGTCCAAAGCTTGGTTCTTCATGAGGCTAATGCAAGGACCCAGTAACCGCTCAAAACTTTCCACTCCCAACACTGCAAGTGTAACGTCGGTCACTGCGTACACGCTCGCGGCACGCGGTTTGTTGCTCAAAAGGGCCAGCTCGCCAAAATATCCCCCCTTTTCAATCTTTCCAAGCTCCTTTTCACTGCTTCCCTGCCGTCTCTTGACACTAACCACACCATCCATCACGAAGAAGAGGGCATCACCTGGATCGCCCTCACGAATGATGGTTTCGCTCTTTGGAACCAATTTTCGCTGTAAGTTGTCGGCTAATGACATTCGCTGATGCGGAGTTAGATCCTGAAGTATCGGCACGGAGTGTAGTAATTCTATGAAAGCGCGTCTACGCTTCGCTGCATGGGCTAGGACGTGTCGCCTGAAGGACTGTCGACTTAAGGCCCAGAGTATTCCTTCTGTCACCGCGGTGACGGTCGCACTTCGAGGTGAGTTATACATAAGAGCTAATTCACCGAAAAAACCCTCATCTTCATACACCTTCACTACCTTCGCACCGCTTATCCTGTCTTCGATTTTCACTTCGAATTTGCCAGAATCGATGACGTAAAAATTGTCTCCATCGTCATGCTGCTTAATTATATCCTCTTCAGGCTCTGCCGTTTTCAAGAACATGGCATTAATGACGTCGATAAGTTCTGCTTCATCGAGCTCACTAAAAAGAACTATTTTTCTGCAAACATTCTTTAGGCGTGCGATTTGTTCTGGCGTCTTCTCATAGTAACTACTTCTGCGTCCACCCGGAACGCCTTCGTTCTCTTCCTCTTCCTCGTCCGGATTGAATGGCTCTGCAGTCACACTATCCCTTCGTGTGGAAGACCGCTGAGCTGCCATTTCTCTCATTTTTTCGGCATACTCATCATCCATAACTTCGCTGTTATCTGTATCAGCTAGTTCGGATCTCATGCTACTCTCACTGTTATTCGCCAGACGCGTGAAATAGCTGACTGCAAAGCGTGGGATGTTTTTGGGTTTGTTTTGAAGGATAGAAACAGTAAAATCTTGCAGGAGTTTAATCAGACCCTCAGGGACGTCCGGTTGCTCATTTGCCATAGCAAGTAGCCTAAATCCAATTACAAACTATGCCAGATGAGAGTTATGCACGCTTTAAATTATGGATTTTCGAGACCACGCGGACGCACACCATCCCGCTCGACTACTACATTTACAAAAGAGTGTTTCCTCGTCACACAAGCCTCCCTAAGCGTGTCTCCTTTGAAAAATGTGGGGGTTTCTCGTAATATCAATAGAGTTCAAGTAGGTACTTTTGAATCCAAGAGCGTTAACAGACAGGAAAATGATCTATAGATTCTTCCATTAGGGTAAATTGACGCTTTGAGCGCCGACTACTGCGATCAACTCTGATTTAGTAGCTTACATCCCCGTTTACAAACAACAAATGACAACATTTTTGCTTGGGAACAATTATTCCAATGCTAAGCTTGACCTTGATTTCAATACTCAGTTTCAGCATATTTTCTGGCGGCACATGAGTGCAGCAATTTGGCTTTAAAAGATTGTATGCATGAAATCTATTTTTCGAGGGGATTCCGAAGCATTGTTTTGGCCATCTGTGCACGAAAGACAGTGCCAGCGGTCGACCTATTGAAACATCATCGAGAAACGTGAAGTCAGGTAGGTGGCGTAGAGCCTGTTATTCGCATACCCAAAGAAAAAAGCAGCAGGCACAGTTTCTCGCCATGCGACTTGCATTTGTAAGACATGATAAGCGGACAAATTCACCAGCTTTGATTTCTGCCTGGCATTTCGAGTGCGCGACTCGTCATAATGGTTCATCACTAAATTTAAATACCTTCTCTCTAGTGATTAGGCGTTTGATATTTTATATTGCGGTTTGACATGTGTTTAAACGGACAATTTAAAAGTTGTTTGCTCTCGTAAAAGAAACATTCCAAAGCTGCTTTGGTCATTTTTGATGTCAGTGTTTTCCGAACGCCTGGTAATCGTGCCTTCAATATGCGTATTTCGACGTGAAGACATTTCTGTGGGGAGAGGAGTTGCTCTGCATTGCAACAAAGTGTACGCCACTATTTTACCAGGCTCCCAGATCAGAGTAGAATGTGCAATTTTTTAGACCTGCAAGAGTCACCCTAGTGACAGAAGGTTTCGCCTTACAAAGCAGAAAAATGCTTGGCTGACCTAGTGATGAGGTGTGCCACTACACGTCACCTGTGTAGCCACCTATCTATGGTCATTCAAAACGTAAATAAAGCGTGACGTTGTGTGCCAGCAACACCAGACCCCCATGTTAAACACTTTGAGGAAGTAAACACCTCGGACAAATATGTGTTTGGAGGAAGCATAATGCAGTATTGAGATTTGAACAATAAAATGGTAGATTTTAGGAATTTTTAGACCTCTTACTGCATCTTGCATGTTGACTGCACATACTGTGTCCCGTTGAGGGACTCGCAAAGACAATAATCACCCTTTCTGAACTTGAGGCTTGCAGACCAGTGGGCGTTTAGCTTGATTGTTCTATAACTATTTGCTGGAAACAGGAAGATCTTTGCTGCCATAACCGAATTAGAGATCTGTGCAAGATAAATGTCGACAACATACCCGAGCCACTTGTCTTTTTTCTCGCTTAATATGACTCATTTATGTAAAAAGTACGCAAATCGCGCTTCCAATCTGGCCGTCATGGGAAAAAGTACCCTATTCAATGCAGTATTCACTTCTTTTGCAAGTAGCCGGCTTGTTCCTCCTCCGATGGCGCCAACAACTCCCTACTTTATGAAGACTTAAAACTTTCACTCGTCAAGTGGGATAGCTCTTGAAAAGAAGCAACTTCCAACTAAACTCCTTTGCATACCCCTTTTCTCCCTTCAGAGCTTCCCAACTTCATGCAAAACGAAAACATTTGATTCATCGAGGAAAACGAAGAAAACATTCTAAAGCCTTATCTTGGGATAACAAAACAGCTAACTTACAGGTGTTGTGTACAAGATGTAGGGGGTGCCATATGCCTTAACAACAAGTGGAATTTACAGAGTGTAAGATTGTTCTTGGAGTAATACACAAATACAAAGTGGAAGACGTTAGGAGCTTCTCTTGAGACTTGCATAAATCACAGAAAAGCCACTTTCTTTGGTGAAATAGTAGCTAATATGATTGTATAAGTGATTAAATATGGCAGTCTTTAAGGCTTTCATTGACGGACAGGAAGGTGTGGAAGTCAGGCAGTGAAGGGCAATGAATAATGCCGAATGCAGTTTAATCACAATCTGCTTTTGTTTTGGATTTCATAAGTTTACAAATGTTGTTGAATGAGTGCCAAATGTTATCAACAGAGAGTACCCATTTGGCCCAGCAGGATGGGCAATGATGGGCACGTCTTGAAGCTGGAATGCAGTAAAACTGCGTACCGCTTGTCAGTTGGATTATTTTGTGTTTAAAGCAGTTTAATTTAGCTGAAAATGTTTGACCAGTATGCAAAATCACGACATCTGTTTTGACTGGTGTTTCAACTGTTCCAACAGCTAGCGATTCAAAGAAATGCCGTCACTTCCGACTTACACGGTCCCGAATAACTTGAAGGATTAAAATGTTATCGGACGCCTGGTAAGCGGTTTATGCAAACTCTGAAAGAAAAACTTATTAAGAAAACCTAATAGCATACATTAATAGTAAGACATGGAATCTTAAAAATACGACAAATACAGCAAACTGAAGGCCGATTAGGTTTCTCATAGGCACTATGCTCCAAAGTAAACAGACTCGGATGATTGGAATGAATGAAAGGCTCTGTTTTACTCTTAAGAGAATCAAAACAAAGAGAGGATGTCCTTTAGAACAAGCTCGCATATTTAAAAATCCATTTACAGTTCTTTAAACAAAATTATAGGATTTATCATGCAACTCCTCGAGACTATGGTGAAGAAGAGGGAAGACATAATACTCGAGGAGAATGTGCATACTTGGTACGAGGTCAGGATTGCGGCAACTGGTATGGGATCTGCGTCCCAATCCAGACCCCAAGTCGCGGTCT
>UYWX01020824.1:4642-16556 GCA_900622495.1 Hydatigera taeniaeformis | reverse complement strand
CATATTTCAGTGCAAAGGAAAACTCACCAACCCCAGTTCGCCTATGTAATCGTCCATTTCGGCGGCGAAGCACTACGACACAATGGAGGCTCGTCAGGTGGTGCAGAGGGGGAGGAGAGGATGGGAAAAAGGGAATGCAGACCAACCTGATCCAGAGCGTAGTTATAGATGAGGCGATTAGCGGTAATACAAGAAAGATGATGTCCAACGGGTTTGAGCAGATCGTCACGACGCGAAAGACGTGTCAACTGACAAAGCCGAATGTAGCATCGGTGGTACAGCGCATTACAATCAGTTAAGCCTAGACAATATGAGTGAATGTAAAGCCCATTTCTGTTGGCTTTTTGTTTTTGCCTTCCAATCATGCAAGAAAGGAGGGAGACAGTGAAGGCACTCACGTCTTTTGGCGGTCGGAGTGGGTTGCAGACGATGCTCTGTAAATGCCTTCTTAACTTGCGCAAAGACGTATGCAAGGTAGTAGAGAATTCGGCGGTATAGAACAAGCTGTTCCACAATCCTGCATCCCGTGGGCAAAAGCCATAGAAGGTAAATAAACATGCTGTAGCAATTGTGCAAGAATATTTCTCAAGAACTCATTCACCCTCAAAACGAAGCACGACAACAGATGGGAGAGGTGCAGCAAAACCCAGTATGGGGCAATTTTGCCCAGTAATGTGTCCAAGCCCAGGGACCAACAGCGAAATTTGTTGACCTTACGAGAAAACAACCACAGGTGTGGAGAGATAAAACGACCAAATAAAGTCTGTGACGCAGCATCAAGCAGAACAGTTGGCCCATCAAATGGAAATAAGGCAAACAATGAGAAAGAGGCAATTCCCCTAGTCACTGGGAACGAGATACGATCTTCCCAAATTCTACTGCCTAATTTCCACCAGCACCACCAGAACTGGAGGAGTAAAACGAGCTTCAGGCAATAAATCACGACTTGAATGAACAGGCTGATCCTAAAGCCTAAACTAGACGAACTCACAGCTTCAATGTTTACGATGTTGATGGGTTATGCTTTGGAAAATCAAATGTTGGTTGAGAGTAATTGATGGTGTCTGAACGCCCCCCGCCCCAATTATGCCCACAAAAGACGTTCCAGTAAAAGTGGTTAAAGGTATTGCAAGATGAAAGAGAAATTGACAAACTTACCGTTGAGCCTCGGGCATGAGTTTGAGTTTGGTGGCGGGAAGAGAGTCATTTGAAACACGAGGTACTGTCGGTCCACTGTCTTCTTCTTCTTCCTCCTCCTCCTCTTCCTCCAAGCTGGACTGCGGCTGTTTCGATGCTGTCGTGACAGTAGTGCAGTCGGTAAGAGCAGAGGCTCGTCGTTCAGCCAACTCGGTGAGGAGTTCACACAAGTCTAAAACCATCGTCATTGTTTGCATCTCCTGTCGATGCTCTGGCTAAAGGGAAATGCAAAGTGACAGAGGCGTGACAACACAACCCTCCCTCCTTAAAACCTAGCCTTGCGAGCTTTGCCACAACCTCAAACAAGCTCAAATACAAATAAGTGAACGAGGGGAGATTCACTCACGTACACCGCTTCTGAAATAAGCACACACACACACACACACACACCCAAGAGATCTAAGAAGTCTAATTTAGACAAAATAACTTCTAATCCGATTTATTGACACTATTTCAAGGTAAAAGATGTAAAATTATAATTTAATGAGTTGCCTTTCTGTCGGCTAAGATTCAAGCTTATCATCATAAATGATCAGATTTAAAGGGTTTGTGAGAATTTTCCCGTCGAAGAGAACCACAAAGAAAGAGCATAAGGAAGGAGCCTTAGTGTGTCTACTAAGGTCGATGTGAGCCTATCGAAGGCAGATGCAGTTCCTCTCTCTCTCTCTCCCCCAATCTTTGTCCATTCCCGTGCAAATTGACACTATCAAAGAGGTGCACCTATAAAGGCGCATGAGGATCGGTGATTGCACCCACAGAGGCAACTACTGATGATGCATCCCTCATCGATGCAAGACTGCCAGTCAAAGCGTGACTCAGCCCAAATACCTTCATTCACTCCCTCAACCAGAATAAGCGGTTGGCAGGAGAATTAACCAACAAAACTAGGGCCATGCGATTGCCAAAATCGGCACCACACGTTTGTTGACGAAAAGGAGTACCGCTTAGTCACACTTAGGCAATTTTGACATGCTCCATCTTCAAGTGGCTTTGAAGGGAGCTTTTCATTTGCTAATCCCTCAACGAAACCTACTTACTTCATGCAGCGCATATTTAAGGACACAAAAATCAGGTTACACACAGCCACATCACCTCTAAGACACTCTCAATTGAAACAGTAAATAACTCACCTCCATCAATTGCTCGTCAATAAACTCATTTGAACCACTTTCATCCCTGACCGCTTGAAGTTGCACTAAGAAGAAAGAATAACAACATGCAAAGCTCGTTTAGGGTCAAAAAAGTGAAGCAACAGGGACGCCTTGACTATGAATAAAAACATCTATCCAGTCACGAAGCAATCATCATTGTGAGCGGGGACCATCACGACCTACGCAACTGCAACTCGACTAATAATAAAGAGACGCTTAAGTTGAGAGGTAAGTGAAAGAAGCGCATGCTGCCAAAGCCGAGCAGCTGAGACGCGGAATCGAGTGATGCCCAACTCACCGGCCAACAGACGAGCTGCCTCCTCGGTCACATACGTGTATGGAGTGGTTCGACTACGCTGAATTACTTGCTTCTCTGCAAATCATTACCAACAAAATAAGTTGACATGCGATTAGAGAGCTTCACACACTCACCAATGTGGCAATGGATTTGGGGTGAATAAATGTGGGGGTGGAGGAGACCTCGTGCTTAAGCAAAATGAAACTTAGTTGCATACAACAAACACCGTCCTCTGGGGTTGTTTATGAAAACAGGAGTCAACTTGAGTCTGCCTCCCCCCCCCCTCCACCAACTCTCTGCATTTGAAGTTGTAAGAACTAACTTGAAACGTCTAATCGAGTCGTAACGATGATTATGTGTGAGGGGGTGTTAAACTTACTGGGAACATCAGCCACCTTTGCAGAACTTTGAGTCCGAGCCTTGACTTCACCTGTGACATGATTTAAAGGCGATTTGGCATTTGTGGCGGATGTTTCGGTTGGGTTCGAAGGGGGCAGATTGGTAACCGCTAATGGAGAAAAAAACATCCTTTCCAGTCAGTGTGCATGGAAGAGAAATGAGAAAGACGAAGCCAACCTGTACGCGCACTGGTAAAAACTCCTCTGACAGGTGATCGTGGATCTGAACTGCATTGAGCTTCATCACACTGGAAAGCAAAAGTGCAAAAAGTAAAACACGATGATTGCAAACAACAATAAAATTACAAAAACTCTTCTATGGGGACAACAAAAAAGTAGCAAATCAGACAGTCATTGTGCTAGTACTAATGTCAGTCGAGTTGAGTGACTCAAAACGATGTGGACACAAAAAACCCACTCCATGCCATACCAAGACCTTTCCAGCCTGTGATCTGCCATTGGAGATGAGATTAATTTTTCGAGGGATGTGAGACCTGTCATCGGAAGACGGCAACGGTGACGCACGGTAGTGAGGAGGTGGATTTTCGCTGCGTCGAGGAAGCTGACTCCTAAAAAAAGGCAAAAACCAGCCCTGCGAATTTGAAAGAAAACGTCTAATGCAAAGTTCATGAGTGTGAGGCAAAAGTGGAAGCCTAGCAGAAACCCTAGAATAGTTAAGTAGGTCATCTCAAGCAAAAAACTAAGCACAATAGCGAGTTGATTAGCGTGTACAATGTGCAATAACGAAGGCTCTTTCCATCTTCGCAGTGTCGTGAAGACGATCATTGTCATTGTACACTTGCACAATGTCAGAGGTTCGTCAAAGCGTACCAACACGAACGCCACGTTCAAAATAGACTAACGCTCCATGTCAGAAGTCTACAGCAGTAAGATTCGCCTTTCTCCCGAACAGCAGATTATCTAACTACAAGGCTTTGTTTACCCTGCAGTAAAGGATATAAGAAAAAGAAAAAAAAAATCGTCCAGAGCCACGAAGCCACAAAGGGCGAATAGAAGTGGTGTTTGACAAATCATGCCAGCTGGCAAGATTAGGAGAGTTCTCACGTAAAGTAAACTTTTTGGGCAATAAGTAACCAGATGCTGGCATTGTCAAATTGACAAACTAATCAAAACCTGCACATCAAAATGTGGAAGCACGCACAGTTCACATTTACTGTTCAAGATGAAGATAGGACGCCTAATAAACATGTGGAATCGAGAATTGAAAAGGAATAAAACTAACAGCAGGATCATTTTTATGCGTCTTGCCAAGGTAGACAGCAAAAACAAGGTTATGCACCTCCAGTGGGTGGAGTGAAGTGAAACCGCAGGGTAAGAACATCAAAGGGAGTCACTACTTGTGGGCAATTCTATACTGCAACAGGCGCATGCCTAGGGAAACGTGTACTAGCAAAAAAACAATTGACTTTCGCCGCTGAAAGTCTACAACTGTTTTCTAACTGAACACAACATCAACATTCAACAACGTACGGGTGTCGAGGGAAAGCACGGGGCCCGCGATCGCGTTCAAATTCTAATGAGGAAAACATATGCAATTCATCTCAATGTCCAGTAGTGTTACCAGAAATATCTATTTAAAAAGCGAATAAGATGGTCAGAAAAGCCACCAAAAATGGTCTATGCATGACAAAACAATTAAACCATAGATGACTCTTGTGGACAGGACTAAAACATGCGTATTTAATAAACGCTAATGAGAGACAAACTATAACGAATAATTCACTCAAAATTGCTCACCCGAGCCGTCAGAGTCCACAATGACGTAGCCCTCTAAGCTGCGATCCATTGCAGCTGCATGGCAAGGTTGAAAATGTCCCCCACCAGCCGTTGCATTCGTAGCCAGAGGCCTAGGCCGCTGCAGCACCTCTGCTAGACAGGGATCTAAGGCACCAAATCCATCAGTTGACAGTGGCACTCGCCTCCTCGCGTCACCCAACAGGCTGCTACCTCCCAGTCCATCCTCAATGAACTCATCGCCATCCTCGGTGGGGGTGAGCGAAGCATCAGAGGATTCATCGTCTTTCTCCTCGACCCCGCCATTAGGTTGAACAGGTGGAGGAAGTGGTGGTGGAAAAGGACTGACGCTTCCCCCACTACCAGGAGGATCACGGCGGAGCACTGTAGTGGGCTGAACGAGACGAGAGCCACGTCCAAGAGGAGCCCTAGCAGTAGGGTTTGGCATAAGATCTGCAATAGCGCTGCGACCACGGCCGCGACCTCTACTAGGGAGGGGCAAGTCAGTGGCACGAGCATTAGGCGAGGGTGCAGTGAAATGGGGCCGAGCCGTAGCTGTGAGTGTAGTGCGAGATACGGGAGACTGGCCTCCGCGCAGTCGACGCACAGAACTGGGCAAGGGAGGCACCGTTGCTGGTTTGTGAGGTACGAGATCTGGAAGGGAAAAGCTTTAATGGAAACAAACTGAACGAATCTTAAAAGCTCCATTTACATGCGAACAATATTTACCGGAGGGAGATATATGCTTTGTGGTGAGGAAGGGATGGGAGAGGAACGATGCTAAAACAAACAGTGAAATAACTCCAACAAAGAAATGAGAAAATCCACAAAATATATTCGCTCTATCAGAAGACATACGGAAATCGATTCTGTCAGCTGGTTTTCGTATTAACATTTTCAGCAAGAGATCGCGTAGGTTTGAGCTTGTCTCACGTGGAATTCTAAAAAAATTATGCATTACAGTTTGATCTGGTAAACTATGCATCGCATTTCAGTGCCAGCGAAAAATTTTCCATATATCACGAGGAAAGTGTCTCACTTTGGTTTCAAATCAACGGTTTTTAGATAGATGTTTTTCAATGCCTCGGGACTGTTGGCATAAAAAGGCGCCTTCCCAACAAAGCACTGATAAACGATAATCCCCATGCTCCAAATATCTGCACGTGCGTCGTACTTTTGGCACATTAATACCTCCGGCGCCTGTAAAATAACAATAATAAGAAATGTCAATCATCAACTATAACGATCTTTACCATATACATTGGGGAGCCACACATTGTTTCAGCCATAATTCCATCTTGTAAGAATCTTGCGAACCCGAAATCCGCTGTAATTTGCAATAAGGAGAACAAAATTTTAGATAGCATCGAGAAGAAACAGCTTTTGATAAATGATAATACAAAAAGGAATAATAAAAACAGCAAGCAAGCTTTGACACCACTCAATCAAACACACCAAGCTTGAAAGTGATAAGGGGTCCCGGGACTTCGTTGACAGATGGATAATCACCATAATAGCTAAGAAGAATGTTCCCAGGTTTCAAATCACGATGCATGATCGCCCTCTTATTCATAGCATCCATTGCAGATCCGATTTGAATTAGAAAATGACGAATTGTTTCCTCTGGCAACGTTTTCTTATCTAAACAACGCGTCAAATGAAAAACGCTGCTTTACTATGAAGATATTCTGACAGATCACCTCCGTTACAAAACTCCATTACAAGATAAACATCAGCATTTGATACCTACAAAGCAAAATAGATTCTAAAATTTAACTTACACTGTGGTCGTAAAGTCGAACTATATGCTCATGGTTAAGACCCTAGAAATGTTTTGTATGCGACGACCTACCTTGAGCACTGATATCTCTTTGCTTAGAAGAGTTTTTGATTTAGGAACGTTCTGCCCTTTTATCATCTGCTTAATAGCTACCTTGTGGCTTTTGTTCTACAGGGAAATATCAACTTAATAATGCGTGCTCACGTCTCGAAATCTGCCTTTGTAAACAATGGCAAAGGCACCGCTGCCCAAAATATCAGCAGGATTATACTCATAAATTCCCAGCCGAATATAATTCGACGACATTTTAAAGTGATTTCCCAGAACACGGCATACGGCTGACAGTACCAAAGCAGCTGTTTTCCTAAGACTATACTGAGCGCGTTAAATGAATTATTTTCATTGGAATAAACAAACATCTCTGAACAAAATGAAACTTGGTAGATCATGTTATCAAAAAAGGCCAAATTTTAAACAAAAATTTTTTGCATGTTTACAATTTTGTGCTTAAAAGCAACGAACCTATTATTCTTAACTTTATTTCTGTTATGTATTTCGATAAATATATAAAAATAGCATTAAAGACTGTAGCGTCCCGAGGCTTCCAATGGGGTAGTAGAAGGCATAAGTAAGGTTGAATACATGTATTCCGAAAGCAATAGGTGAAATAGGACCTGAGAGTGGCCCGAAGGCCAGCCCACGTGTACAGGTCCCAGACAAGTCCTAAAGTGACCACCGAACGTCCGATAGTCGCATAAACAAAGCATTACACATTTAATCGTAAAAGATATTGAACATTTCTTATATGCTTGCCGCAGCGTCTTGAGACTTTTTATGTAGTAGAAGGAGACGGTGAGTGAGGCTGAATACATGTATTTCGAAGGTAACAAAGCAAATGGGCTAGAGCATGGCCCAAAGGCCAGCCCACACGCACAAGAATCAGACAAATTTTTAAGTGACTATTGAACGTCAGGTAGTCCCATAAACAAAGATTTACACTGCCCCTCTCTTCCTTTTGCGGCACTACAAGAGAGCTTTTACGAGCAAATCAAGCCAGTCGACAGACAGTATGATACTGAGGTATCGTACCTGGTCTCTTCAGCAGCTTCAACTGGATATGAAGTTACGTTCGGTCTAATAACCAGAGTTGGGGCCGCATACCCTTTTTGAACATCAATTACTTCCAGGAACAGACGGTGTAACTCTAATGTAAAACATATATGTTACAGAAAAAAACGGGACAAGTTACTGTCCCGTATATAGGAACAACCGTAATGCCTCTTCAAACACGTACACACGGATTTTTTGGGAGAAATTTAACACAAAACTTTTTTGATGGTTCACGGTGGCGTCACTTTAGTTGTTTATAGCTTGTCTGTGGAACACAAGAATAAGGTGAGGCCAAATGCAGATGTCAGTGTCAATCCTTTCGTTGTGAGGGATTCGGAGATTCTCGATCACCAAAGTAAATTAGTCTCCTCCACACCGTAGTACCAGCAAAGAACGGTACGTGCTAGGATTGAAGTCGTTTAAAAATTGTTCGATTTGTTTTCCGCTTCCACCAGTGCAGCATCTGGAGACATCCCACTCGGTAGAAGATGACAGTAAGTGAAGCTGGATACATGCATTCCAAATAGGGAGAAGCAATTGATTCTGAGCATGGCTGATATGCCAGCTCGCGAGCACAAGCGCCAGACAAATCTTATAGTGACCGTCAAACGTCAACTGGTCGCATAAACATGGCATTACACTTGCCTCCAGGGCATTGGGGAATACATAATTCTTCGCTTTGTCCCCAGGCCCGTCTACCTAGCATCACTAGGGTGACCATTAGTCCCATAATTTATTCTACAAACAAATTATTACAAAATAATTCCCTTGAAAAAACGTTAAGGCTAATGTGATAGGATTGTGTTCTTGGCATGATCGGAAATCCAAATGTGTCAATGCAGTGATCTCGACCTATTGTGGTAGCCATCCCAAGTACTGCATTGGCCCGGCCTTTTTACACCACTCAATGTGCTCGCAAACACTGACTGGTTGTCGCGCCGGTCATTAAGGCCTCTGCAACCGAGGCAATTTGATTGACCTTAACGTCACTAGTCGTGGATAAAGTAGAGAAGCACTAATGCTTTCGCATCTAATTCCTTTTATAGGGTCAAAGGAGGGTCAGATTTAGCTGAAGGTCGAGAACAATCCCTCTGTCCCATGGGGGCAGTCAAATGGACAGACTGACTCGTGGGCGATTCCTATGCAACATCAAATGCTTTCTTTAGTTTGGTTTGAGGAGCGTATTGGAGGACGCATCGAGGAATCCGCTCAAAAGAAGAGAGGGTATTGGAATAACTTGTTTATTTAACTCTGTTTGAATGGAGGTCACTATGGGATTTGGTAACTTGTTTATTTAACTCTGTTTGAATGGAGGTCACTATGGGATTTGGTATTCCTTCCTCAGTGATTATTTTGAATAAATGCATTTATTCCGATTAAATGCATTATCTTCCCAGCGTGAAGTGTGGTGATGCTCCATAATCACGTTTTAATTCAGATACTTGCATGCCTAACGGTCGCTTTGGATGCATACGCTGGCCTATGTGAGAAGTCGAAGCCCTGTCATTCTCACCTTCCATAGGCAAGATCCCTTTCTATCAAACGTGGAGTGCATCACCTTATAGTCGAGCTATAGATGTAATGCTGCATGCAGGCCTTGGCTATGGGACTACCTGAGTGTCTGGCAGTTACTTGGCATTCTACTGGGTCTTGTACACGTGGGCTGACCTTCAGGTCAAGACAACAGAAATTCCTTTAAAAAATACTTGCCCTCAGACTGGACGTAAGTGGAGATATAAAAGAAGTTTTTGAGACGGCCAAACACAATCTTTTATTCCCAAAGTAGCGTTCTTGTGGTTTCGAATATGTTGTGGATACCAATTAAATTAAGAGATGGTTACTTTGGGATCGTCTTGCTCTTATATTATTAGGTGGATCATCGGATCAAGTCAAAGCCAAAACTCTCCAACCGTCCCCTAGACCGCACAACTTCAGCCCACTAAATGCTGAGGCACTAAACTTTTGCTTGCGGCTGCGCCAAAGCATTGCTGTTGTAGCATCCCGAGACTTCCCATAGGGCGGAAGAAGGCAGTATGTGAGGCTGGATACGTGTATTCCGAAGGTAGCGAAAATGTAGTTTACACACCATGGAAGCGACCAAGATACTTGTAACTAGCTTAACAAATCGCCTTTAATTAATCCTTTTTTAAGGAGACTGGAAAGAGGAGGAGATTTTCGTAATAGTTCTGAATAAAGCTAACAATTTCGCCTGCCAGTATAGAAGAAAACTATTGTAAGTTTAGGGTTACTCATGTAGCTGAAAATGCATTCAACTAATACGCAGTAAGCTAATGTAAGTAATTCGTCCAGTAAATGCAAATTTTAGTGTTAAGCTTGAATCACTAATCCATTCTATTAATCTTCTTGTTTGCACCGAATCAGTTTTAATAGGCTCAAAGTTAGTTTTTTAGGTATTTTTTGAATGCCTTATGAACGTTTTTGAACTCACAATGGTTGATTTAACGTTGTTTTAGTTTTTTGTTGAATAGGTGATCTTTCGAGTCGACGTCGGTTATGTGCGGTTGACACACTGGCAGTTGTGATAATCGAGATGGCTGAGATTGCGTTCATGTCGGTTGACCCGGATCATGAAACCTCTGCTCACGATGACAGTGAGAATTGTGATGTTTATGATGAGGTCGATACCCATGTTCCGAAAATGAAGGAGGTAACGAATTTTAACCTATATATGTTTTAAGATCGAGGACCGCCTCAGTAGCATTAAAGGGAAAGTAGAGTAAGTGCATGTGTCTCATATGTGCAGTATACTCAGACCTGGGACGGAGGTATTAGAGATTTGTGAAGATACCGTCAATCCTCATAAAAAAGTCAATGCTGAAGACTTTAAGGTTCTAAAGGTCATTGGTAAAGGTGGTTATGGAACAGTAAGTCATTATGCTTTGCTTCCAGCTATAGGTGTTTCTTGTTCAAAAAATAACCAAAAGTCCTGATAAAGACAAGTTTTATGCGATGAAGGTCTTAAAGAAGGCAAAGCTGATTCGTAACGAGAAGAACACCGTTCACACCGTCTCTGAACGCAATATTCTGCAAATGCTTAAGGTGAATTCGTAATTATGTAAAAATTTCTTTGAAAGTAGCACCCTTTTCTTGTGCGGCTGCATTATGCCTTCCAAAACCGTTCCAATCTCTACATCGTACTTGAGTACTGTCCTGGAGGTGAATTGTTCAGATACTTAGAGCGGGAGTGCTTTCTCATGGAAGATGCTGCGTGCTTCTACATAGCCGAAATCGCTCTAGCCATAGGTCATCTCCACTCTCTCGGCATTATTTACCGTGATCTCAAGCCTGAAAACATTCTCCTGGATAAGGATGGTCATGTCAAATTGACGGATTTTGGCCTATCCAAAGAGGGTGTGGGGACGACAAACACGTTTTGTGGGACGATCGAGTACATGTAAGAGCTGTTACACTTGCTGATATGCCTAGGGCTCCTGAAATAATCCGATGCGCTGGACACGGCAGGGCAGTCGACTGGTGGAGCCTTGGAACGCTTTTATTTGACATGCTATCTGGTGGTGTAGGTCAAGTTTATGCCTCATCGCAGCTCTTTTATAGCCTCCATTCAGTCAGGAAGGTGACAAAAAAGCAACTGCCGAGAAGGTTTGTTCTCTGCATATCACTCTCCCAAATCTCCATGTAGATCCTTAAGAGTCAGGTGCGATTCCCACCCTCCTTCTCGACTGAAGCGATCGCTCTCATTCGTGGTCTACTCAAAAAAGATCCAAAAGAGAGGCTGGGCAACAAAAATGATGTGGAGGAAATTAAGGAGCAGTTCTTCTTCGTTCGACGGGTGGGCGTTTACTTGTCCCTGCGATTCTGGCTATAACTGCACACTAGTGCATTCATTAGTGAAACGCTTGCTTACTGCTTTATTAAATGCCGCGCTTCTTAGTTGGGCTTTGTGAATTGTAGGGCATCAACTGGGACGATGTCTACAATCGAAGGATGGAGCCGCCATATAGGCCGGAGCTCGCCTCCGACTCTGATGTTTCAATGTTTGATCCCAGTTTCACTGCAATGAAACCGGTCGTCAGTCCAGGCAACTCTGATGAGCCTGTGCCCTCCGACCTATTCCAAGTGCGTTCTGCCTACTCACAACTTTTCAGCCAATCGTTGCGCGAAAGCGTGCGTGTTTGTGGGCAGTTAATCTGAGCGCGACTTTGTTTTGCCTGTTCGTCGTCGGTCTTTCTCCATTTACATTGAC
>UYWX01020823.1:1490-13216 GCA_900622495.1 Hydatigera taeniaeformis | reverse complement strand
ATTTTCAAATCCAGATCGCGGTTCCGAGTCTTAGCATGACATCAAAAGCCCAAAGCACTGGTGTTGACAATATGCATTGACTCATTTTTTTTGCCACAAAAAAAGACATTGGAACACCTTGGTTCGCCACCCTCACACCTTTGAGTGAGTGGGTGCGTAGTTGTTTGTACGTAGCCAATCGGAATGAAACAGTGTCACAAGAACGAGTGTGCAAAGTGTAGATTTCATTTAATCACACCAGGCCAAAGGTAGATTTCTAATCATGGCAATGGCGAAGTGTAAGAAGTCGCCTTTTTGGGCCATCTTTACAACCTGTTTCACTTGTACGTCTAAAGAGTGTGCAATAAGTCCTGGTTCGGATAAAGGGCGACCGAAGTTAGGCAAAAACTACGGTCTTTCTGTGAAACAGGTAGGGTGTTAAATCGTTGGGAGGAGGATGTATGCGTCCCAATTCACACGTTATTGCTTTTCATTAAGACGTAAAATTTTCCATTGCAGCCGGTTAAGAATCCAGATGAGGATTGCGAGATGGTTACTGCAGTGGACACCGACAACTGTGAGTTTCTCCTTTTTTTAACTACAATGCTTTGGATTTGCCATAAAGATCCATTTAGTGTTTTTTTGCCTGAATAACTGGAACTCCACCTTCCAGCATTTTGATTGGTTGACTGGGAATAAGTAATATTTGACATTTATTGCCTTTTAGTGACAAAAGTTCAGTTCCAATTTCTCGAGGCTGCACGAACTAATCGATGTGACATTCTTGGAATGATTATTGAGCAACATGCTTGCCGTTTGGATTTGAAAAACAACTTGGATCGTACGGCTCTACACCTAGCAGCCGCTCAGGGCTGTTTCGAGGCGGTTCAGATGCTTGTCAATGCAAGAGCCTCTGTTGACATTCCGGATAAGGTAAGTTATACTTCAAGGAGGAAATGATGGCTATGTTCAAGGTCCTCAGACTGATGTGAACAATTAAAATGGTCTTTTTAACTCTTGGAAGACAGTGAAGTGATCTGGAAGCGTTCCAACCAATCAGAAGGGCGTAGCTTGAGTAATGACTGGCTTTTCAAGGCAACTTGTCCTCAGCTATGGAGAAACAGTCTTCTTGTGCTCTTAGAAGTGATGAATTGGGTTCGGGGTCTAAACGTGGATCTTGCAACTGTTTGAACAAGAAGTGCCTTTCTTCCATTTCAGCATGGCATGACTCCAATGTTCTGGGCTGCGTACAAAGACTACGTCGACATCGTGGTGTACCTGATCAAGCATGGCGCCTCTGTCTATCGCAAAACAAAGGTTAGTTTCCGCCTTTAAGGCTCGAGAGAGAGAGAAATTTATTCGTTTATACGATCACCAAATTATCATCAACATGCCTTCTCGTGACTTTCAGCGAGGCTTCACCCTCCTCCACGTTCTAGCCAAGGCGGACGCAATCAAGACGTTGGAGACCCTTGTGCGAAGCAAAATTATCCGCAATTTTCAGGAGTTAGACTTAGTAGGTTAAAAATTTTGAGGTTTTAGTGTTTCTAGGACGATTGCACACCTCTCATGGTTGCTACGATGTCGGGCAGTCTGAGAGCCGCCACCGTGCTCTCGAGAATCGGCAATCTGGAGTCGAATGTGGACAAGGTGAGGTGAAGGGGAGAGCAGAGGGAGGCGCCTCATACCATTCGTCTAAGCACAGTCCTACATTCATTCATCCTGCCATCCTTGCCATTCCATTCAAATTACAGCTTTGTCTTGCATATTTTTTTTATCAAGTTTTACTTCACCTCGTCCAACAAGCCTCTGGACGATAAGTGATCCAAAAGAGTCACTTCGGTGTCCCACCAACCTCCCGAATGTCCTTCCACTAAGATAGTCCAAATCAAAGAACTGCTTTCACCTCTCTGACTATCATTTGGCAGTCTTTCTCTCTTTCTTTTGTCAATAGACTAAGAAAAATGTCTTCCACCTCGCTGTCTTGGGTGGAAGTTCTCTGGTGTTGGAGCAGTTATGCAAGCACGAAGAGATGCCCAAACTGATTAACGCTTTTGTGAGTTTGCTGCTTTCTTTTTTTTTGTTGCCTTAATAGACAAAAGTCAAGAGTTTTGGTGGACATTGCGACTTCTCTTTGATCTAGGACGATGATCTTATGGCACCGATTCACTATGCAACCGACTTGGACGACTACGACAGCGTGTCGGTTTTACTGAAGTATGGCGCTCGAGTAAATATTAAGTCAAAGGTAAGGCAAAACAGTGAAATCGTCATTGAGTGGCTCCATGACATCGTTGAAGGCAAGAAGAGGGTAGTGTTTTTTTTCTAAGAACATTTTTATGCGTTGAAAGAGGTGCTCTTTGAAGAGGATGTACAAATCGAGGCATCCTGAGACGATCATACCCACAAAGCATCCACCATTTAGACGTTTCAGAGATGATTCACTCATTTTCCTCTTTACAAAACCGTTTGTCGGGAGAATTAGACGTTGTCGATGCTATCCACGACCATCAACTGCCATGAAGGTATTTTACAAGGTGATGTAAAAGTATGCCGATGACATTCTACGCATCATTAGCTTGCATTTCCGCCTTCCTTCAATCCATCGAGGAAGGCGGTTCAACAGCAGGGAGGTGGAGAAAGATGGGGACAATTAAGGTCATTGACCTCTCCAACTCGGCTTCTCCTTTTAGAAAGCGCCTTTTCCGATCATAACTGCATCACGACATGGAAACATCGACTTGATCAACCTCCTCTTGACCAATAAGGCAAGAATTTCGGCCAAAGACTTTGTAAGTCTGCCGCAAAATTCTGCAAAATTTTTTTGTTTAAACCCATTATTAGTGTCTAGGTTTCCTCTTCTCCGCTTCTGATCACACAAATGTGATTGTAAGTGTGGAATATCTGGACTAATGACAACAATGAATCATTGTGTATCTCAATAGATGTGAGGATGTAGATTCTTAGTCCTCAACCTTCTTCCTTAAGGATTGACTTCCTACTTTTAATTTTCTTCCTCTGCCCAACGCCTAGGCTGGAAACACTCCCCTCCACGTGTGCTGCATTGCCAATCAAGTGGATGCAGCGCGATTCCTCCTTCAAAAAGGTGCCAATATGCTGACATTGAATAAGGCAAGTAACTATCTTCTCCACTCTGCTTTCCCCCAAAGGTGTTCAGTGACACCTTGACCAATCTTAAGACCATTAACTTTTGGTCACTTATTAGCAGACTCACTGCAGGGCGCTATGCGTAATCTTTTGCTTTCTGCCTTGAATATATGCTAAACTACTTAATTCCATTTCAGCGGCTTCAAACACCTTTTAATGCAGCAGTAGAGCAGGACAGTGCAGAGGTGGCGGAGCTGTTAATTCTCGCCGGAGCACCAATAAACGAAGTCGATAGAGTAAGTTCATCACCTTGTTGAGTTTAGTGTAGGGGCCTAACTTATACCTCTTGACTGATCTGAGACCAAACTTACAACTTTTGGAGCATTTTTCATAAACGCTTTATTGGAAGAAAAAGCATTGGAAGACGTGTTCTGTAGATTAACTATGCTATCCATAATCAAAGTTAATAACGCATCTTACTAATTTGTTTTAAGTAGTAAGTTCCTCGAAGGTTAAATTAATTAATCTGCTAAAATTGGTGCGTTTTTAGGCTGCAAAGAAGCCTTTAATGCAGGCAGCGCTGTCTGGATTTGTGAGGATAGTGGATATGATTATCAAGGCCGAACGATGGCGATCAACTTATCCGGTGAGACTTGATTCTGTTTACGTTGGGCTTGCTTTGATTATGCAAACTACGCTTACACCTCCGCTGCCCATTGGTTGATATTGGATTCAAGCATCCCGTCTCGGTCATCCTGGCTCTGTAGTGTAATATGCACCACTTGGGATTAACTGGATCTAAGGTGGAAAGTAGATGAGCAAATTGACTAATGCCACCACAGAAATAGCTGAGTTCAGCAGAGACAAATACATTATAGAAGGTTGAAGAATGGTAGAATGATGGCAATGTAAGCAATGAGGTCGATCGTCACTATATTTAGTTCTTCTTTAGGCTGCAGCTGCCATTATGGCTAAAAAGTACAACCCCAAAGGTGGGGTGGGAGATGCCGAGGACGAATCAGGGACAGGTGATGAGTATGGTGAAGAGGAGGTCTTGGGCGAAGACAGCGAAAATGCGAATTCGGAGAGCACAAACTCAATTTCTGAGGCTCCGACCTACACCTCTAAATCCTCCAACTCAGGAGACGAGGACGGGGAGAGTGATGATGACTCCCTCTCTCAAGCTGAGACTTACCATAGTGACACTGAGGGGAGTAGGGAATTGGCAACTTCTGAAAATTCTGCTGAGCTAAGCAATGATGTATTTACCTCGCCTCGCCAGTATCGTAAAGCTGAATCGGTGCACTCATCCACCTCGGCATCTGGAAGTGCACGAGGTCGAATGATTGAACGATCGAAACGTCAAAAGGCGGTTCCAACTTCTGGTGATGTCTATGATGCGTCTGTCAGTCATAGCAACCTCCACGAAGAAGAGGAAAATCCTTCTTCAACCCCAAAACTATCGAGGTACGCATTGTCCTTGAATAGGATCCAACTTTAATTGGACTGCACTGGATCCTTTTCTTAGGAGTCAGAGTTCTGCTTTCCAATTTAGAATCCACTCAAATTCGCTCCCATCACTTGATCAGGCCAAGGGCTCAGCAGCATCGAAACCGCCTATTCCAAGCAGGCGAGCACGGGAACCAAAGGCACCTGCTTCTCTTTGCCAATCACCAGTTACATTGAGGTCTTGCACTAGCTTCTCTCCACTAGACTACCGATTCCTTGTTTTCAATCAGGTAAATTACAATTTCTTTCTTAAACGACAAAATTGTTTTTTTTTTCAATAATGTTTAAGTGAGTTGTAGTGAAGCTATGCTTGTCTGTTGTCGAACATATGACAGCGACAACTTAGAACATTGGAAAAGGTGGTAGCTGATTTGGGTCCCCATTTACCCTTTAAAAAGTGAAAGTTTTATGGGAGCAAATTGAAGATTTTAGGATTTTGCATTTTCACTAGTCCTACGCGGGTCAATTCCAGGCGTTCTTCTTCTACTTTGCCTACAAAAAGTTGCGTCAAGGCGAGTGGAAATCGCTAGCCAGGCACTGGGATTTCTCTGAGGAGCAAATCGATGCCATAGAGATTCAACACACTGGTCTGTCGTCAAAACTACGCCCTACTTAATTTTATACTAGTAGCAGTAATATTTTTGACGATATTTGCCTCTTTTGTTAGGTGACAAAGGAGCCTATAAGGAGCATGGCTATCGTCTATTGTGCATTTGGATGCATGGTTTGAGTGAGGACACCGACCCTGCACCTTTGCTCCACACGGCTCTCACCTCGATTGGCCGAAAGATGGATGCAAAAGATGTCCAAAAAGACTTCTACAAGGCCACACATGGATGGCACTCAAGCAACGACAATTGTCACATCTCGTAACATTTCAAAATTAGTGGGGCTTTGATTGACTGTACATACAATTACGCAAAAGCGTACTTAGACTGGTAAGGGAGACTTAAATAAAGCAATTTTTGAAATTTAAATTCGCACAATATATTGCTTTAACTGTGTACGAGTTTTCCGCTGCTGCATAATCAGTAGATAAACAGCCTTGCATGCTATTACAAGAAGGAGAGATCTTGGAAAAGAATCAAAATTCCGGCATAATGCCCTGGGTTTTACTTAGTAGGGGTGTGAAGAAATGAATATTGCTTAAAATGAAGGTGGTGACGCAATGGGAGGCCGAAAATGTCTAGGACGAGCCCCACCCAGCTCACCCAGGTTCTGTCATACCATAAAACAGAAATGATTGCGCATTGAAGGTCCATTTCCTCCACCCATTTTACCGCCGAGACAGACACGAGGATATGGTCACGATGATGAAGACAACGTTTCCAACCTCAATTTAGTACTTCTGTTCTGCTCATATTTGTAACACATAAGTAACACGCATGTGTCTACTGTTTTTAAAGTGGTGAATTTAAGTTACATCCGAAAATTTGTGGGAAGAAGATCTTAAGGTTCGGCGAAAGATAATAAATTTGCAATCGTGTTTGTGTCCGATAGTGTCCAAATATGAGTCACAGACCAGAGGTTAGTCATTGCTTGAGTGCTGTAAGAAGTACTCTTCGATGAGTTCTTTTATTAACAAAAGTAGCGCAGTTCCCATCACCACCACCATGGCAACACAAGGATCAAGAGAACAAAAGTGTTTCTACTCACTGTATATAAGTAGTAAGCCCATAAAAACTGGACTACGGAAATGTTACTAAATGAAGTTCCAACCTCTCTCAATGAGCTGCCTATGTGGATCGCGAGATACCACCATCTCACTGGAAAATGAACTTTTGCAAATTAAAAAGCACCTCTGATACTTCTTGCATTCTTCATCCGAACCGTCATTTCCAATCCTCCCTTCCTCCCCATCCCTCCCCCCCTCCTTCGTTAGCATACACGAAGCAAGTGGGAAAAAGAGAGAGGGGGATGAGGTATGAGGTTGACGCCCCAAGTTGACCAACGCCCAAAAGACGAGCTGTTTGCTTGTGGACTATAAACATCACCTTCGCTTTGCGTGGGTTAAAGCTTGCCCTCCCTCAGACGCTCAGTCTATGGCTCTGGGAGCTGAGGTGAGTTTGCCGTCAGAAGTTAATTCCACTCTTAAATCAATTTTTGTCTGTCATTTATCCAAAAATAAAATATCACCTATTGGAGCATTGCCTCCGCCTTTTAGCGGTCCTGTTTAGGACAGCAAGGAGGCGAGTGGTTTGCTGCAACAGCTGAAAAATAACTCATTCGGGACTTTGTTTAGGCCTTGCTTGCCACTTTATTTCGATCGTGGATTGTGTTTTTCCTAAGTTTGCCAACCTACCCATCTACTTGCTAAATTTTGATAGATTTCTGACAATTTTTCATTTGACATCGTTTGTCTTCCCTTGCTTCATTTAACAGCTGATTTTAAGGGTGACTTTGTAGCTCTAGTCACTCCTCAATCGACGGGTAGACTGCATAAAACACCGAAGGGTCTTCGCTAAGGGGGTGGAGAATCCCTTTTAGTTCATTTCTGGCCTGTGTCTGATGTTGCATAGCCAACAAAAGGGGGAATTTGGCCCTGTTTACTGGATTAAGCAATGGCGCGGTGGGTTTGTTACGCCACGATTGCCTCCATCAAAACCCAACCCTGGAAAAAATGGGACTTACACATTGCCTCCATGCAAACCCTGTTCGACACTTTAAGGGATGTCGAAGCATATAAACTGTCAGTACCTTTCACAAGGAGGTCTTTCTGCATCCATTCAAAAAATTGGTTAGCTTTTTTGTAAAAAATCAAAAAAATCAAAATGAACTTTACATTTTTTGTTTTTTTTTGCTTTCGTTCTTGGCCTTCATTCTTTAACTAATTTTGCAATTCTATTAATGCTACTTAAATGTCTCATGGGGATTTCAGTAGCAACAGTACATTAAGAAATCTTTGAAGAGTCATTTAAGAAAATAAGTTGTTTTTTTTTCGTTTATTCAAGAATAGGAACCATAACTGGTGGAACACGCTCTTCCTTCGGCTCTCACTCATATACGTCCTCTTGTATTTTATAACTTAACAACTTACTTTAGTTCTGCTCCACTAAGTGCCTAAGTTAATGCGATTTTTTTAACCCTGCCGTCTTCAGTGTAGTGATACGGTAAAATTTAGGAGTAAAAATGCCTCTTAATTCAGGGATGGAAATGAGAAGACCATATTTTTTTGTATGAAGGCTCAATTACTGGTGCCATTCAAGTCTACTTTTTTCACTCCCTCTTTTCATTACTTCTGTCTCGGTTGTCACTTAATTTGTAACACGAGTATTTTGCTGGTCAAAGAACTGACCACAATGATCCCTAACGCTAAGTTTGCGTTGGAAAATCCAAAACTACTTGATTTTAATTGTCCATTTTTGTGTTTGGAAGTGACATAAAGATCACATGCAAAGCACTGAAAAGTGGTAGCAAAAAATGGCATCTCTTGCATCAGTCTCACAGTTTCGTGAGGAGACTTTAAATTAAAAGGTGGTCTCTTCCTTCTTGCAGTAGATGGGAACGTGCTATTCGCAGTGCAAAGAGACAATCACTCCAATCCACCTGGGCAACGCAGCTGTCAGCTACCAACAACAACAACAACAACAGCAACAATTACAACAGCATCAACAGCATAAAAGGCCACGAACTTCGATCCAGGAGACTTCAAATCATAACGAAACACAATTAGAGAAGGAAAAAGTTCAAAGAGAACACGTTAAAGGAGATTTGGTGGAAATGGGACTGAAGTCAGAAAAGCGAGGAATGGAGGCCGGCTACCCACCTGATTGCGTGGAGAAATTGTCTCTCTCGTCGACAGAATCTACGGATTGTCGTGAGTTATGCGTGATTAGCGGCGTCCATCCGCCAACTTTACTCCTTTGTCAGTTCAAGTCCTTATCTATTTATTCTATCTTCCATCCATCCATCCATCTATTCACCCTCACATTATTGCTGGCATGCTCTCAGATGCGAAGACATGACAAGCTTCTAAGCTATGATGCAACGAAACTACTCATCGTCCCTTGTTTTAGGCATTGTACTTGTTAAACTTGTGTCACCAAGCAGGCAAGGGTCGGAAAGAGGGTAGTTGTGGGTACCTTGAGGCATCTCAAGAATGATAACTTCTAAGGTCACACAGATGATAGCAAGACAATCCTTTATACACCAATATGCCACTCATATGATAATAGCCAAGTTATCTCTATGACTTTCACTTTTACCTATTCGCAAGATCTAAAGCACTTCGAACAGCTTAAGAACTGCTACTGCAATTTGATTGGTTCTTGTTAAACCAATCAATAACTTCCTTCACTAAAATGGATTTTAGTATTTGAAAAAACATGTTAAACCAATTTTAATGGCATCGGTAGGACTAAGTAAATCATCTTTACTCTCATTCCATATTTTTTACCGCTTTTTTTATTAATAACGTAAGATTTTACACTTTCCTTAGTAGGCGAAGTGACAAATGAGGAGGGAGATCACAAAGTCGACCAATCTTATGAGAATGAGTTTCCGAGCCTCTCCAACTCTTCACTAGCCACATACGCCAGGCGGAGGCTCTCTATTGAAGGTCTTCCTACACCTGGATCTACCGATTCCACATTCGCGTGTCTATTGAGGTCTGGGAACAGTTTTGAGTTAAAAATTAAAATTAAAAATTATTTTCTTAGAAATGTGATTATTCGAATCAACTTAGTTTAGGTCTACATGATTAATCGGACGAGTTTTGTGGTCCGTAAAATGGACCTACCTTTAAACTACGCTTATCAAAGTAGACTTGAAATAATGAACTGCATGTTGAGGTGGATGCTCCGAGAGAGAGAGAGAGTACGAGGCACGATGGTTCTTTATACCACTTGTAAGGTTGAAGTCCGCCTCCACCCCACATGTCGCCATGGGCGTGGTTAAATACACCAAAAAAGGATTAACTTACCCCTTCTCCCATACCCTACCTCCAATTCGTATAAAGTTTGGTAGATAGGAGGGTAGAAGAGGGAGAGAATGCACGGGAGGGGTCACACACATGTGCATAATTACAGAGAGCAAAATTTGATGGAATGCATAAATCATGAAGTCATATAAAGGCATCCTAAAAATAAACCGAGTGGTTGCGCAATGTCAACGGTTAAACTCCTGAATGCCGCTTGCGGCCACGGCCCATCACTGACAGGTAATAGCAAAAAAAATTTTGTAAGATTCAATGGTTGGATGGTAAAAAGAAGTGGCATTAACGTTAGTGAGACAAAATTCCGTCTATAGAATCACTCTAATGGGAAGAGCTGCACAAAAAACAATTTAAGGGTCCAAACGCACCCTTGGCAGCAAGATGGACGCTCTCAATAAAAATGACAAGGCAGAGCCCTTAAGAATCTCCGATACGGTTTGCCTTCTTATGGGTGAGAAAAAACGCCGTAATTTCTTAATAAATATCTTTTAGACTTCGAAAAATTGTCAAAATGACGGAACAAAACAAGATTTCGAAGTCGGCACTCATTGAAAATCTCAACTATGCACTTCAGGTGGTACAGAAGACATATATTGAGGAGACTAAGTAAGTTTTAAAAGGTTTGGTTGCATTTTAACCTCTCCAAATTTGCAAGGAATCTTTAATAAAAAACTATTATAAAATGATGATAAAGAAGTTAGGCGAAATGACATGAGCATTTTGACAAACTCGCTTCACTGAGGCCAAAAGTCAATCCTCAAAGTTAAAAATGCTCATGAATTTAAATACGCATTAAAACAACAAAAATACTTACTTTAAATTAACTTTTTCTACCAATGTGTTTGATTTGATTGGCCGAAATGCAGGCAGTCTTTTTGTAGGCGCCTTCGTGACGAAGACGACGAGTTGTCGGAGACCGCGTGCTCGGAGGTGCCTGACGAGGTGCGTGACTGGTTGGCCACAACCTTTACTCGCAATCCCTCCGGAAGCAGACGAGTGGCAAAACCGCGCTTCAGATCGGTGGTCAATGCCATTCGAGCAGGAATTGTGGTGGAGAGGTAAGGCTCCATGTTATGAAGTGGAATCTTCACAGGCAGCAGTCGAATAACGGTAGTATAGTGATCTAATAACCCCTAAAAATAGTTGTTTTTAGTCTTCTTACTGTTGATACTAATGCAGAAATACTTTTTGACATCAAAGAGTGGGATTTTGTTGTCCCAATCACAAGGCAGTAGGGCGGGCGGAGGAGGCAGGATTTTAGCAAAAAAAAATTTGGAGTGATTTGGTAATGTCGAGTACAATTTGATTGACTGGTGAGTACTGTGTCGCATGTGCACTCTTTTAGGATTTATCGCCGAATGTCAAGTTGTACTTGCCTTACGCTTCCACCCAACGTGATCCTCCTCTTAAAGGTACCCATTAAATGTGCACCCTCCATTTTTTCTGGACTGTGTTCACTTTGCGCATTCCACACTGCACTAATCCTGCATGAACTCTTAATTTTTTTGGTAGAGGCAAAAATGCGGCAAAATACTTTACCAAAGTGCGTAATCTGTAAGCAAATTTGTCCGGAATTGAAATTTGAGGTACTTAAGCCTCCAACTGCTAAAAGTAAGGGCTCAGATTATAGTAGACGAGTTTCCTTAATAACGAAATTCCTATAGCACATTATTTTGAGATAATTCTGGTACACATAAACTACCTGAAGCGTTGAAATAGCTGATTTTATGATTACTAAAGACGCGCGTGTTCTACTGATAAACTTATAAGTAGCACAGGTTTTAAACTAACTCAGTTTATATTTTCTAATACCATTTTGGATCGGCAGCCTTTTGTGCGTAAGAGAGCAGAGTTGTCATCGACATTTTATCTTTATACACAGAGTGGTCTTGATGAATGGAATTTCAATGTGTTCGAGTTCAACGAGGTTAGCTCGAATCATGCACTGAAGTACGTCGGATTCGAGCTGCTGCACAAGTATAACCTTATCTCCAAATTCCAGGTAGGTAAGGGAGGATTGGCGAGGCAGTGAGCGCTACACTGTAACCGCCAAGCACTTTAATCCAATGGAAATTGGGACCCCTTAGAGGGGACATTTAAATGGCTGAAAAAATATTTAAAAATCGTTTTCATTAAAGGTTTAGAGAAATGTTTTTAAAAAAAACTATACTCATTTCAACTATAATTTTCTTTTCTC